>LVLI01000918.1:0-43712 GCA_001687465.1 Halocafeteria seosinensis
AACGCGGCCAACTTGCCATTCCTCTCCAGCAAAACCTTAGCGACGTACTCCATCTGGAAAATTGCAGGCCCCACCGGCACTCCAAGTACCTTAATACCATGCCCAGGCTGTTTGGCGTCAGCTACGGTGTCCTGCCCCAGAATGTCTATCCAATTATCACCAGACTCATCCTCAGGGAGGATCAACTGGGTCTTTTAGAGCTTGCGCTGAGTCAGTATGTTTGCGTTCTTCGGGAAAGGTTGAGTTGTGGCTTGATGCATGCTAACAGCAACTTGGCTCATCGGTGGTTGCACCTTGTGTTACCGGTAGCTAGTGGTGGAGTAGGTGGATAATACAGTAGTGGTTCCTTTAAAAGAAAATAAATACACAAACAAGCAGTATGGGTAAGCGTAAAAGTTACTGCGGAGCTGCATCGACCCAATAGCTAAGGCACAAGTACCTTTGGCAGATGCGCAGCTCAGAACTGTCTGTATGGGAACAAAAGCGTCGTCTGCCAGAGCTGGCTCTGATGCATGAGAAGGCATCCTATTTTCAAGTGACAGAGGAGAATTAGGCTGAGTAAACACGGAGTACGAGTATACGAGACTTTGGATTCAGGGAACATGTCCTACCCCTTGTTACCCCGACTGAAAGTCCTTGTTTGATTCATTACATGAGCTTCAGTACATCTTGAGGTTTGGCGCTCACTGATGCTTACAACCGCTGTGAAGTACCAGTGGGGACTGAGAATTTCCAGATGGAGTACGTTGACAACATTTTGCTGGAGAGGAATGGGAAGTTTGCCGCGTGGGAGAATGCTGCAGTGCACAACGTGCCTCCGCAGGCTGTCTTGTGCTTTGTCGCCAACTGTCTGTCCCGGCAGCCCAATTGTATCAGAGTCACCAGATAAAACGAAATCTGTTTGTGGATGAAAATAATAATTTAATCCATTGGATCATTATAACTATCATCATCATCTTCTTCTTCGGAAGGTTCTAATTGAGTCTTGGATAATAATCTTAAAATCATAATTTCCTTTATTCATAATTAAATATTCAAATCTATATGATCCGAAATATCTACAATTGCGGGTTTTGGATCCCCCTTTTACACAAAATTTTTCTTAGTGGCTCCGTTGCGCGAGACCCGATGTTCAGCGGAGAAATCTAAAACAGCAGACCCTGAGACTGACCAATTCAATGTGACCCCTTTCTTTGGATTACTGTACCTGTGTTGTGGTATGTGTAGTAGTCTGTCTCGACGATCAAATATTAGACACTGCCTATTAATGCACCCCCGAGTGTATTGTGCTGATTGCTGTAGCGGTTTTGCACTTCAACATGGATGCACTGAAAATATTCTCCCCTCGAAAACCGTATCCCTGGCGGTGTTCTAACCAAGGTAGTCACAGAAGTCAAAACCTAATGGCAGCGTATTCAAACCGGAGCTTGTCGAGAGAGTTTAGACGATAAAAATTTCGATCCTGATTATTACAGTGTTTTCGGAGATTGAGTCAACCGGTTACCCGCTCTGTTAGTAGTCATTGTGTCGCATTAGATATATCAACACTATTTTCAGGCCCATCCACGCCTGTATAATCCTCATAGCACGCAGAATACTCTGGTTATGCGAGAACTGATGTCAAAGTCCAAATGGACGAAGTGAGAAGAACTTTGTTTTAAAAAGATAGCAGCTATGGAGAGGCGTGCGGTCTTAATCGCCCATCTCAGTAAAGTAGCAATGCTCGCTTTCCTGTGTCTCATCTGATACCCATCCAGACTCACAGTAAGTTGCACCCACCGTGCTGCCGGCCTGCATCACCAGCACGATGTGCAAGTAAGAGATGGTCTTCGACAACTTTCCCAGTAGCTTCGCGATGTACGTACTCCAAAACAGCCATGAGAACGGAGAACATTCACGCTCTCCATGGAGATCTACACCAATGCAATCCAAACATACCATACCACCTACCTCCTGTACTAGAGAAAATATGTACCGGAACAGCTCCAACAAAAAAGTTCCCTGGCGTCTCCACCACTTACAGCAGAAGCCTCTTTGCAGTCTATGACGGTGACTCCAATGGGAACTGACTGTCCTCACTTATTCTATGGAGAGTCTAGGAACTCATCTCCGCCCTTCCGTCCAGTTTGTTTTCTAGTGGGGTTACGCTCCTGAAGGATTCCCTTCGAACGAAATGTACTGTAAGTTGTTCTCCTTTGGGTAGATCTGTGTACCGCAATGTGTTTCTTTGACAGTTGTTTAAGCCAGGGGCAAATCTGCACAACGTTGGCGAAAGCCATAAAGTCCACCGGAATGGTCCCACATGTGGAGTCCAGTTGCAGCTCTACGAAGCCTCTTGAAATCCAGACGTTGGGCTCTCCTCGCACATGACGATTGTCGAATCCCAAGGATGCTTGTTTTCGACGTTCTGTGTGGTTTCAGAAATGAGGGAAA
The DNA here is from genome assembly GCA_001687465.1 of Halocafeteria seosinensis. Classification (NCBI taxonomy): domain Eukaryota; class Bigyra; order Bicosoecida; genus Halocafeteria; species Halocafeteria seosinensis. Next base: position 2,434 of record LVLI01000918.1, read on the forward strand.
TGGGAATGGATGAGCCCATGTAGGGTAAACGTGTCTTTCAAGGTTCAAAGCAAGAGAGCTCGCCTCCCACCAAGCGTCCATTGACAGCCAAGATGCATTCACCACAGAATGGTACCCTCAAATAATGGCCACTGCTCCCAAAAAACAGGTGTTGTGCCCTACAAACCACCATTACATGTGCGTCTGCGACTACGAGTCGACTGTCTTTAGGATACGCTGGCTCTCTCGTGCCAAGTGGGCATGGGGCGTAACCAGGCTGACGACGTTGGGGATTGTCGGTGTCGCATACTACTCCTTGGCTGTGCGATTCGCCTGAACAGAAAAGAGGTGGACTCAATCGGTTCTCCTTTTGCCATACTCTTTCCGGAACGTCACATCAGTTTCTCTTTGTTTTACGGACGTACGTACGTACAGAGTGTTGGCGGACGAAGTGCCCTTTCGGCCCCGCACCGGCTCTTTCACCAACTGCCTGAGTCCGGGCCGGGCCCTCTGCCGGGACACCGGGAATCGATCACCCTGGGGTCAACAACAAGGTTTTTCTCGCCGGCCTGAGACGGACGAGTATGCAACAAGCACAATCCCCTTCGGAATTGTTGCAGCATGGTGTATCGACGGATTCGTCAACGCGACTCCGGCGACGGCACGACCCACTTGGACGATTACAGCCTCAGCCGCATGGGTTTACCATGGAAGGCAGACGGAGTACGGCAAACGAGCAGTGTCATCTACATTGCTCCACGTGTGAGCAGCAAACGCTATTTCGGTCTCATCTACCGGAATCTGGAGCTTTTAGTGTGGGAAGCAATGAGCTGAAGTCATGTAATAGCTTGCTCTTGCTGCCTTGCACCCACGTCGGCCGAGCTGGTAAGCAACAACAACTGACAGCGTGTGTGAGTATTCTTTACGTCGTTGAGGCATGAATTTTCCTTCTTTGTGTGTGTCTCTGGAGACAGTGCTTGTGCCTGCTAATGGGGATACAATTAACGTTGGAAGAGGCACGAATACTCATATAACTAACTTACACATCAGCCGAGTACAAATCACCTTGAAGCTGACTGTCTTGGACCCCGAGGGACGCCGAAGCCTAGTTATGACCAATGTATGGTTACGTCTTAGGAGGCTTTTTGTTTGATATAATGTATCGTTATCTATATTGAACTGGTGGTGCAGAGAGGCAAGAATTCATGCCGAGTATTGAGTCCTAGACGACTCGCTCAAGCACGAGTTAGCTCGGGAACGACATGCCGGCTTCTTCCAGGAGATGTGATAGAGCTGCAATACGACCAACAAGGATCTCATGCTTTCGCTGTATGTGCAGAACGCTTTTATTTATCAGTAGCTGTCCTGATGGAGAATATGGGTTTCTTCTTCCCTGTCATGCAGGTAGTTGAAGCACCGTTCGACGGATCACCGCGGCTGAGAAGTATGCCACTGGGGAGCAAAGCACCTGCAGAAAGTCTACCGGGAACTCTGGATCCATTTGCTAGCCAAGATGGAGGTGAAATTTCGAGGGGGAACCAGCTAGAGGATACTTACACTGCGATCGTTCGCCAGAGCGTGTCTTTCTTGAATCCGATGGTCGAGGGCCAGCTTTCGTCGTCATTGGCCTCCGTAGAAAAACTACTGTTGTCCACGTCCTCTATGAGCTATGGCCTTCGGAATATTTTATTAGGCCAATCCAAAGTGAATTCTTTGCCCAGTCAACTGCCTCGCTCCAATTCCTCGCAGCAGGGATACGAACCGGTCTCCCGCCTGGAAGAAGTCAATTTACTGTCCAACGAGCAGGTCGCGAGATCCATAGACGTTATACTCAGAAGTGTTCATAAGGCCGTCGATGCATCACACAGCTCAACCCGTTCTTTAGATTCTGCTACGTACACTACTGGAAAGAGAAAAGCCGAAAATCGGCCGGAATCGGTGGACCCGTATGTTGCGCTGGACCCCAAGCGACGAAGAACTGGGCAAAACTCAAAGTTTGCGAGGAAGAGCTCTCACATTAGCTGTCTACCTCCCGAAGTATTGAGAACAGTGTTTTCATTCTTGAATTTTCATGAGGCCGTTCGATGCAGCCGTACTTGTCACTCATGGTACAGCGGGACTTTCTCCTCTTCGAGTCACAAGGAAGTCGATTTGTCTCAATATTTTGCAGGAACCCTGACTCCTAACTATGACATTTTCATGAAAATATGTAAACGTATCAATCCGCAGTTGCGCACCTTGTCTCTAGCGAACTGTAAATGGGTATGTACAGGTGATATTCTGTGTCTGCTTGGTCTGCCGGTTGGTGCATCGTTCCGCGGTAGTCAAGGAAGAGCGAATGGGGAAGCTGAAACACAAAGACTCCGATACCTGGAGTATTTCGTTGCTATTACAACGGGGAAGGTCCTACCGAGAATGACGGGGAGGCAAATCAGCCAAGAGACCGATGGCGATAGCACTGAAAGTGACGGGTCCAGTGGGACAAGTGATGTTGCAGAAGGTTCACGGCGAACCAGAAGGGGTAGGGCACTACGAGCGTCTCATCGAAGGGAACCAAGGGCCGATAGAGATTACGGGAACTACTCAAATTTACCAGTTAGTGGACACACGTTAGCACGTGAGGAAGAAGCTATTCAGTACCGTAATGCGATGATGACTGTGAGACACAATGCTTCCCAACCAAATACATGCCGCTATGACGAAGCGTGTAAGCTGAGAGGAGTGCTCGACCGAAACATAAGAAGTTATGGTGAGGGTGCTAAGAGAGCACTGCTAGAATTTAAGCGGGAAGCTGATGTAGAGCGAACTCACGGTGTTCCTGAGGGAGTTGACGTTAGTATACCAGAAACTGAGGAAGTGAAACAACAATACTTATTTTTGAAGAAGATGTGTGAACTGAGTCCATCTGGTAGAGGAGCAGCCTATGCTAGTGTCTTGGAGGAAGGAGGCACTCTGGGGTACCGATATGTAAGTCCAGCTACGGACCTGTTGTTTCCATGGTATGCGATGGCGGAACTTGAACGAGCAGAGCGCATAAGCCGGGTTTTGTCAAGTGAACTCGAGCTCTCGGCCTCTTCGCGTTCTTCTGCAATGCGACGAACTGGTTGCAGCTGGATGAAAGCCGACGATATCGTTCCTGATACTTGTGACAACCATACATGTGTGTCTCACTTCTTACCAATACCAGCACCCAAGCCTACGCCACCAGTAGGCTCTGTTGGTAGTGGTTTCCGAAGAGTTCCCGAACAGATGCCGGCGTATTTTGCTTCGTCGGTAGAGGCGCTGGACTTGGAAGGTTGTCACCTCCTCCACTTAAGCAACATACCGCTTTTGCTGTGCTACTGTCCACAACTGCGGCGCTTGAGCCTTAAGTCATGTAACCAACTCAGCGAGAGAAGCCTTATTTGTGCAGTGAGGATGTTGGGATCCATTGAATCGCTTAACTTGGAATATCTACAAGCAGTATCTGACGATGTGCTGAGGACGATTGGCTCATGTTGTCCTAATCTCAAGGAAATATGCCTGGCCGGCTGCCAAGACATTACAGATGACGGAGTTGAAGCTCTCCTGAAGGGATGCAGCGGGATCCGGAAACTTGGTGCCCGCGGTTGTCAGGAGTTGACAAATAGAACGCTGTACAACCTTGCTGCTGACTGTCCACACCTGGTTGTAGCGAACTTAAGCGGAATTTCGTCCTTCACGGCCTATGGTCTGAGTGCGTTGGTGACGGAATGCCTTACCTTACGAGAAGTCCGTATTGACATGTGGCACTATCAGCAGCCACCCGAGATTCAGCAGAATGATCCTCGACCAGGAAGCACTGAAGACACCTCGGGGGAAGTGCCGACACAGCGCCGATCTTACCGCTCCATGCCTTCGTTAAAAAATGCGCTAAGCTACTTGAAGGCAGTTATTCCTGAAGAAGATAATAGAAGGGCCAAGATACTCACATTAAAAGGTGAAGTTGATCTGCGTTCCTCACACGGGGGCACGAAACACCACAGAGTCCTTTCCAGCAGCGTCTAGACTACCCATTTGTGGTAGGACTGGAGTTCCACGCACTGCTCTGCTTTCAAAGAGTTGACCAATTCGTCGGTACACTCATAAGCACACTCAAGATGCCTGTTTAGTTTTCTTTGAGCAAGTTGTCGACGTGCACGTATTAAGTCCCTGCAATGCGGATCAGCCCAAACTTCGGAGCGGGGAAGTTCGTCAACTCCGTGTCTGGCGTTCCTAGATGCCATCATCATCTAGTAGATGGTAGAGTGCAGTCCGAATTGTAGGTTATAGGTTGAAATTTAGGTATATACCGTTGCATGTGATCCCTAGTGAAGGAATAGACTTCTGGGGTGATTTTTTACTTCCTTCCTGTTTGTGTACATTTGCAAGACCGCGTGTTTTGTGTCTGTGTGTGCGACAGAACATTCCACAGTTAGTGCAGGCGAAAAATGATGCAGTGTTTGAGTAGCCCCTCCATATTTGCGCGTACATTGCGTGGGCTTTCTCAAGGTGCTTCGTACCCTTCGGCATTCGTGCGAGGGTTCTGTTCTTCAATGAGCGTCCACCAGTCTGAATCCGGGGGAGAACTCGCCGTTCCTGTGGATGTTCGGAAGCAGAATCACGCCCATTATATCACGTTCAATCGCCCCAAATCGCTCAATGCGTTGGATCTGGAGATGATCAAGACGCTGACTCCCCAGCTCGTGACGGTCAATAGTGATGAGGACACTGGGGTGGTGATCATGCAGGGTCATGGAGGGAAAGCCTTCTGCGCCGGAGGTGACATTCGGACGCTCTGGGATCATCGGGACCAGAAGGAAGGAACTCAAGTCCAAGAAGAGTTCTTTCGGAATGAGTATAGGCTTGATCATATGCTGGCGCGATCAAGCTCATTCAAACCATATGTATGCCTGTACAACGGGATCGTCATGGGAGGAGGCGTAGGGGTCAGCATTAATGCCCCCGTACGGCTTGCCACGGAATCCACAGTCTTTGCCATGCCTGAAACAGGGATTGGCTTTTTCCCCGATGTAGGCGGATCCTACTTCTTACCGCGCCTGCGTGGTGGGCTAGGCATGTACTTGGCGTTGACAGGGCATCGATTGAAAGGATATGACGCCGTTGCTGCTGGTGTTGCCACCCACTACGTAAAGCCTGACAAAGTGGATGAATTGCTCAAAGCTTTGGAACAAGTGGGGCCTAGCCACTCAGACAACATTGACAGTATTGTGGATCGTTATGCAGACCAGACTGCTATGGCAACCGCTGCGAAATCCGACATCGTGCGTGCCCGTAGCCTCATCGATCACGCTTTCACCAAGGGGAGTGTGGAAGCGATTATGGCAGAATTAAACGAAATGAAGCAGTCCGATGATGAATTTACAGCAGAATGGGCTACCAAGACCATAAAGACATTAAACAAGATGTCCCCAACCAGTTTGAAAGTGACCCATGAACAATTAGAGCGTGGAAAGAATTTGACACTGGATGAGTGCTACAAAATGGAACTGGCTTTGGCAACGAACTTTATGAGGGTAAGTTTTTCTGAGTGGTTGTGATTCATGACTCTGCAATAATTGCTTTGTATTGTTGTCATTTTTTGTGACAGGACAATGATTTCTACGAGGGTGTTAGAGCTACGCTGGTAGAGAAGGATTCTGAACCAAAGTGGATCCCTTCAACCCTGCACGAAGTCGAGAAAGAGAAAGTTCAGAGCTATTTTGAGCTCCCCGAAGAGGTGGCCCCATTGGAACTTGAATCACCGACAAATCTAGTTCAAATGGGAGACCTCTTTGGATCCAACGTTGATAGAGCCTAGAAACAGCATAACGTCGCATTCGGTACCGACAAATACACAAAACCAGTGAGATGTCTATTTCATGAAAAACTTAACAGCCAATGGTAAGAAATACCAACAAATCAATTGAGTGAAGTGCTAGATAGATAGCTTAAAAAGACATATTTACAATTGACCGCAGTCAACGATCTTGACAGGGGCACGAGTGGCTCCACTGCGAGAACCCTGCTGTTCGATCTTCTTGACGACATCAATTCCTTCAATTACACGGCCAAAAACAGTATGCTTTCCATCCAGCCAATCGCACTTATCCAGGGTGATGAAGAATTGGCTCCCGTTAGTGTTTGGTCCAGCATTGGCCATCGAGAGATCACCGGCACCGGTATGCGGTAGTTGGAAGTTCTCGTCATTGAATTTTCCTCCGTAAATGGACTCACCTCCAGTGCCATTTCCAGCCTGCGGTAACACATCTTGATAGGTTTATCCAGGGTTGATTCCAAACAAAGATGAAAAGCCTAAAACCTACGGTGAAGTCTCCACCTTGGCACATGAAGCCTGGGATCACTCTGTGGAATGCAGATCCCTTGAAGTGGAGAGGTACTCCGCTATTGCCAGTTCCCTTCTCCCCAGTGCACAAGCATCGGAAGTTTTCAGCTGTCCGGGGGACAACATCATCCCGCAGCTGTATGGAAGGAAAGAATACCGGATACGGCTTCCACCCCCGGAAAGATACTTTGGAACAGCTCGTTGCTTACCTCCATGGTGATCCTACCAACAGTTTCATCTGCACAATAAGCAGACAACACAGTCATGGAGGGTAGGCTAAGTTCGATGCGCATACAACCACGTGAATGAAGGATGTGGAACAATGCCCCTCCCCCTAGAAAACGACAAAAAGTATCGAGCAAGATTCTAAGGGGCTCCTCAAGAGGCACAAAAAAGGGTGGTGACAAAGCCGAAGTCTTCACAACTTACCTCCTCCAATGCTGATGTCAAAAAATACTCTTGGTTTCGACATGTTTGCGTTTCGTGCTGTCGCTTATTTCGGCTACCAAAGAATGTTTGGAACAGTAAAACCCTCTTTCCAATGTGTACGTATAAACCAATTCTTGGAAGATATTTCACTGAAGTTTCCCGAAAAGAGCCACTTCAGCGAACAAACAAAAGTGGGACTTGTTGACCAGATTATCTGGGTAATTTATCCAGATTCAGGAAGTCAGCCTGGCTCAGCCAGTGCCAGTGGCCCATTGGCAGTGGTGATAATGGCCAGGTCATTGATCACTGGCTTTGTTGACAAATTGCTGCCCACCTGGGCAAAGAAGTATTGGTCGTAGAGCAAGAAAGGGAATCTCTTTGTACTTCCGATGCAGGGCTGTTTGACTTCTGGTTTGTAATCAGCCATTGTCCCACTTCCTCTCCCTCGAGGACTACGAAATCACCTCAGCCCCAAAAGGAGGAAAACGTGGCAAGTGAATGCGGAGAACAGCCGCAGGAACCACTTGTCCGCTTGCCGCCTTCGGTATCATAAGTGGGGCATGTACCTAGTCTGCATCATCTTGTCTATGAGGCGTGAATCGCCGCATGATCAGCATGTGGCGGGTAGCAGCTTAGCCTCAAATGGAACCGATACAACTTAATTACGCACAGCTCCAGATGGTGCCTGGGCCCTTGGGTTTTCTTAAAGTTCTCATCACAACTACGTGGGCCGGGGAGAATACACTACACCAAGCACATTGACCACAACCGTTTAATTTGTAAGAGTAGCTGCTGCATCTCAGTAGAGGAGTCTGTTTATCAACATGAACACTTCTGAAGACCAGTGTAGAGTACGATGTGACCCGTGGGCCCGTTCTTTGGTTGAAGTTGCGAGCTTGCCGGAGACTGACACAGGACGCATTTGCATTAGCATTGTTTTGTTGTCCATACGTGACTCTGTTGCCCCAAGGCCTTCTTGCATAGCTAGGACAGTGAGTAAAGGGGATAATGTAGCAGTTGGCGAGTCTTGAAAGAGGTTCTGTGCTGAATAGAGGGAAACAAAGAGGAGAGCCCCGTGTTGGCGAGGAATTTTTTCTGGGATTCAAATACGCGGAGACCAGACAAGGGCTTTCTGAAGTTTGTATACGCTGTCTATTGGATACTTTTGTCTCAACAGAACAGTGGTGGTATAGACTATGACGACATCCATGGAAAACGGCGTGCAGACGCAAGATGCCTCTGTACAGCAGCAGCACCAGCAGCTTGTGAAATCTGTACGCAGTATTTTATCAGGCACAGCTGAGGTATGTGTTACACTAAGAATTCGTATTGCTTATTGTTCCCCCATTCTTACCCGCTGATCCTCAATTGGTTTCCAGGCAACGCACGAAGGGTACTTGAAAATTATATCTGAGCTACAGAATGGCCATGAGCAGACTGTCGTACGCCTGCTCCGGGCGATTGCTGAATGTGTTGATATTATCGCAGCAAATTCGGGACGACATGGAACACTTTTACAGGTCATTTTTGATCTGAACTGGCAGTACAGTGTGGCTGTACAGAAGGCCTACGTGAATCTGCTGTATCACTTACTCAGCGTTGACAGCTGCTTTATCAACTCAGTGCTGGTGTCATTGGTTAAGGGAATGCAACCAGGAAATGACGATGAAGAAAAAGACTTTACTGATGCAGATTGGAAGAAGGATACTCTTGCGGCACAAGCTGTGCCCTTACACAAAGAAGATTTAGACAATCTAACGGGCCAGAGTCCACACAAAGTCAGCCGTATAATAGTGCTGAGAACGTGTCGTGATATCCAAAAGCTCATTCCCACATGTACGAGCCAAATTTTACGAACAGCAATTAGAGCATTCCCTCACAAATATCATCCCTCATGGAAGTTAAGGAGCTACACCAGAAGGTTTCTTTCGTTGGCGGAGGCTTTGCCTCTTTTGCGAGATAGAATAGTAACGTATGCAATCGAAAAGATGATAGATATGGATGTTGAGATTCGACTGGAAGAAGTTCCTGATGAACTGCTGGACGACGATGCTGACATTGAAAACTCGGGTTTCACAAGCGAGCAAATTAAGCGCTTCAAAGCGAGTATAGCCATGGCAGAAAAACTGGACGCTGTGATGGAAGAACTCATTATTTATTTGGATGAATTCTGTGATGCTTCCAGGGTATCTGCAGCCTCACAATCGAATGATGGTTCCAGTTTTGCTTCTTTACAAAGGCGACGGGATCACGTGTTTGCTCTTTTGCTTAATGTTTTCGAAAAGAGCATTCTACATACCCACAGAAGCAAGTACACGCAGTTTCTTTTGTTCTATTTTTGTCGCCTCGGTTCGCGGCTTGCTGATATGTTCGTTGGTCGACTTCTACACCATTGTATTGAGGGAAATGTCGCCGCCGTAACTCGGCATGCGTGCGCAGCGTATATTGGCAGCTATGTGGCTCGGGCAAAATATCTGGAGCACTCTACCGTGCGTCAGACTTTATTCTACCTCCTCAAATGGATACATGCTCGTATCGATGAATGGGAAGCCGCGGAGCAGGAAGGCAGACCTATCTATATTGAAACAGATAACATATTTTATTCTGTATGCCAGAGTGCATTTTATATCGTATGCTTCAGGGCCGCCGAGTTTCAGGAATCATCTGAAGCGATCAAGTACCTTCAGTCTTTCTATTGGGGACGGGTAGTTTCATGTAAAGGAGACCCTCTGGAGGTATGTAATTATTTCTATAAGGGTGGCTTGTATAGCAGCCGTTGAAATTATTGATGCTTGGTTGTGTATGCAGCATTGCTTGGAATCTGTCGCGTGTGAGTTCATTAGGATAGCTGAAATTCTTCGGCTAGTTCCGAAGAAACAACTTGAACCCTTCCGACGAAGTGACAGTCCCACGGCGATGCAACGAGATAGATCGGAGTCTGTGGAGAAGAATAAAGCAAAGCACGGGCCATTACATGGATTTTTTCCGTTTGATCCGTTCTTACTTAAACGCTGTAGCAACTATATTCAAGGAGAGGGGCTCTATCGATATTGGAAGCCTTTAGAAGACACAGATGCTCAAGATGATGCGTCATCTGACGATTCCGAAGATGAGGATATGAATGGGCACAGGGAATCAATAGAAGATGATGGAGGCGGTAGCAAAGACTTAAGAGAGGCGGCAAATGATGGTATGCGATCTCGTCTGAGAGGCTTGAGCTTTGACGAAGAAGCCTACTACGCCACGTTGCATAGTCCCTCAAGGAAGAATGGCGTTAGGTTTCGGAGCATTAGCGATGAAACTCACGGGTCTGACCCTTACGATAACGATAATAATGAGGAGTTTGTTGGTAGTGGAAATGGTGTCCCTGGATGGGATGTCTTTCGGAAGTTGATGGGAGGGACAGAGTAAAATTCCGACAATACACACACCATGGCGTAGATCGCCTGGGCAAGCAAGCGTGCATGTCATCATTTATACCATTACAATAGCTTGGGTTGCTTCCAGCCGACTCGAGGCCAGACAAGGTAGTATGCATTACGTTTTGAGTTGCCCTTTCTTCTTTTTCTTCTCTTTTTGTCTATCATAATGCTCCTGCACTCGCAAGGTGTAATCTTTGTCTTGCTTTTGCTCCGTTGCGGTTTTGAGGGAAATCTGTACAACATCTTCATCATGCAATTCATGTTGCAGTCCACACTGTTGCGGCGTGTGAATGGCAGACGTGCCCCACACAAGAGCGTACTTGAAGTCCCTTAAAATGCTCTTGTGAATATGTTTACAGAATGCCTCAATAGTAAAGCCATGTCGTCCTTCTGTGAGTACTACTGGTTCTTTCAAGTCAGGAGCACATCCTTTCTTTTTTGTATAAACTCTTCGTAGACTCAAGTACTTCCAAAGAGCATCGAGGAGGCGATCCAGATTTAGTTTTTGTGTTACAGAGATGACCATCGAGTTGGGGAGCCGGGCAACCCGATCGACATCTTCTATGGTAACCGTATCAATTTTGTTGTAGACGTAGAGGCATTTAACATATTTTCGATTTCCTTCGATAACGTCAATAAGCTGGTCCGTTGTTATGTCCTCCCGGCATAAAATATCTGCATTATGGATCTTGTACTCTTGGCAGATCCCTTCCACTGTTTTCTGGGGGTTGTCCCCCAGATTGGTAACCGGCACAACTGGTGTAAATTTGATCCCTCCATCCTTCTTTTTCTTAAACGTCATATCCGGTGGTCTTTTGTTAAGTCGCAACCCAACACTTTCTAACTCTCTTTCCAAAATCTCCTGATGGTTCTTGACTTGCTCTTTGCCAGCATCGAGTACCATCACCACCACATCGGAGCTCTTCGCCACAGCAATGACCTGTCTTCCTCTGCCCTTTCCATGGGCCGCCCCTTCAATAATACCAGGTAAATCCAGCATTTGAATTTTCGTGCCTTTGTAATAAATGTTTCCGGGAATACAAGTCAGTGTCGTGAATTCGTAGGCTGCAATATCTGATTCCGTCCCCGTCAAGGACGATAACAACGAAGACTTCCCCACCGACGGGAATCCAATCAGAGCAATCCTTGCATCTCCACTCTTGGACACATCAAATCCTTCACCCTTGGAGGCTCCAGCACCGCTCTTGGGGGGCTCAAGCAATTGACTACGTAATCGTGCTAATTTGGCTTTGAGACGTCCCAAATGTCCTTCTGTGGCTTTGTTCTTCTGCGTCCGTTTGATCTCCTCCTCTGCGTACATCACACAAATTAGATAAGTTTCAACCAGAGACAGGGAGAAAATGTATACTCGCTCTTTCTCTCTTTCTGCGCGTGCATCATTAATATGCAGGAAAATGCATGTCAGACTTACCAATTTCCTTGATTTGTTCCGTGATAAGCACCATTTTCACCCCCTTTTCTGCCGTTGGAAATGTACTCAATTGGGACCTGAGACGAGTAAAAATGAAATTTGAATGGTGATTATCCCATGTACAGCCTCTGAAGCGCATCTAGACCGACAAAAGGACTGAGTCCGGACGAATCGATGCCGTCAATCATTTCGTTCACTGCATCTAAGGTCCATAAAGACACCAAAACGTTCCTGTCCCTTTCTTGTGGCAGTGTTGTATGGTAAGAGACGTTTATGGTGTATAAGTTAATCTGTTAGTGCCGTTTTCCGTTGATTCGATGGCCGATGCGTTGATTATGGAGCAGGAACAGGTCCAAAACAAGCGTCAAAAGGTGGCTTCAGGCGCATCGGAAGGCGCTTCTAGACAGAGTTTATCTTCTTCCCAATCCCAGTCTCAACCCAAGGTGAAGAGGACCAAGCCACTGTCCAGACAATACCGAGCTCATCAGCTGACCAACGGCAAATGGTACTTTGAGAACACAACTACAGGACAAACCTCTTGGGATGCTCCTTCTCCAGTGGTGTATAACAAACAAGGCGAACCTGAATGGAGGCACGAGATTTTTCCGTCAGGAGGGGAAGATGAAAAGTATATCCGGAGAACGATTAAGAAACGGTACGCGGAGGCGTTAGTCAAATTGCCACGGGATGCCGGATCTGCGTTTGTCCGAGAAAACGACACGAAGGATCTCTTCGAAGAGTTGCCACCCCACACGACAAACACGGCTACCAAAGGAGACAAAAGCAGAGAGGGTACCCCAAGAGAGATTACCCCAAGTGGCTCCTCGTTGGACCAGAAAACACCTACGCAGAGCTCAGAAGGGGCACAGGAGGACAATTCAACCGAAGCGCTATGGGAAAAGCTGGCCAACGAGGACTCTATTATGGAAGTGGATGGGATAAGAACTATAAACAGGCTCGTAAAGAGCGCGACAACAGCAGAAGAACGGAAAAGTGTACTCAAACTGAGTAATGAACAATACACGGGGTACGCTGAAATAGGTAACTTTGTAGCTGTCTTCCTGGCGTGTAGCTTCGGCGAGGAACCAGAAAGGCTGAAGAACACGAAGGAACTTGTTTCAATGCCTGTCGAATCACCCACTGTCAACAACTTGGCAGTAAAGACGTTAGAAAGCAGACTCGAAAGTCAATTAGGTGAGCGGGAAGAAAATAAGTTACAGGAACACACGGCTGCTCATGGGCGCAGTTGGTTCAAAGATACACTTTTCCGCCACAGACCATGGAGAAGACTGATGCTTAACATTGCTGTTCGGTCTCACACCTCGAAGGAACGAAACCGAGCAGGCGAGAAAGGGAGGACGTTAGCCTTGATTGAACATCTCATGCCTCGCGAAATAGCTCGCAATGGTCATCACTTGGAAGTGACAACTGCTCTCCATGTTATTGAAAAGTGTCGTCTGTTTGTTCACAGGCGAATCCACAGAGACCTGACGTTGCTGTGCCTCACGAGTAGTCGGGCTCTTCTTGACCGTCCAGAGGATGGAATCTTTACCCTAGATAGTCCGTGCTTCCTTCCGGGAATTGTAAAGTACAGTGTGGATCGCATTAGTTCGACATCGTTTTCACTTTTGCTTTTCATGTTTCTACTAGGAAGACTGGAGAAATCGTGCAGTGAATGGGATTTGGATGATTCGACTCACAAAAACCGAGTGAGATCTCTTTCAGGGATTTGCAAGAGCCGGTTGCGACGGTTGCATCAAGAAGCTGCGTTTGCTGGTCTGCGGAACCAAATCTACTTTGAGAAACCACTGTTTAAGGCTAGTTTTCCTGGAGACGGAAAGATAGAAGCAGCTTCGCTACAAACATCTCTGTCAGCAAGAGCCGCTTCCGTCGCGTACGATGCCGGGAAGGCTAGCTTTACCAACCCGATCAGCGTGCTTTCGGAATTGTGTTTGGATTTGTGGCGTAGTCAACAAAAGTATCTTAGTGGCAACACATTGGGTGCATCCGTGAAGCCCAGTGCTTTGGAGGAAGGAACCCAAGAGAATTTTGAACCGGCGCATGTCCGAGATATGCTTCTTGGTGCGTGTAGCTCAGTTCTTGACTCCGTTGTGGAGGAAAATGAAACGAACACGGTGCTAATGGGTTTAAAGTTGAACATCTCTTGGGTTAGAGATATATTTGGATCTATATGTTACAGTGATCAAGTAGCTGAACGGAGGGAGATGGCTGGAGCTTCACAACCTGGAGGTATTTCGAGCTTCAAACCTGCGTCCGTTGATTTCGATGTGCTCAGTGAAGGATTCTTAACAGCTGTTCTGGAGTACTTGAAAACCAACGACATGTCCGATTTTCGCCCAGTACTGTCGCAGCCATGGATTATTTGGACCCTCCTGAAACGAATGTTTACTGACCTTGATGTTGTTGTCGCATCTCCCGAATCTTCCAAGACGGATCTACCGGAAGCAAACAGTGCTATGGCCCCACCAGTTCTCCGTCTTTGTGCACAACTTTTGAGTAAACTTAGTGGGAGGGAATCTGACGAAGACAACTTGCTATTGTTGGCGAGCATCTGCCGTAATGGAGGGATGCCTGGTCGTTTAAGGAAAATTCGCAACAAACTAAACTGGCCAGGATGGGTATTCCGGTCCGAGTCTTTTGGAGAGGAAGAATCGGAGGGAGCAGATCTAAATCTGATTGATAGTCGTGTACTGTTAGCACTGCGGTATTGCCCCTTAGGTGTTTGTGGTGTTTTGTTATGGATGGTTCAACAAATCACTGGCCCCTCTGCCATCAGAAACCAAGGCGTAATTATGGGAACAATGAAGGTAAAACTGGATATGGCTCAGCTACTTGTGAGAATTCATCCTCAGCTAAGTCCTCTTTGCTGGTTGGTCCCATCAGCAGTACTGTGTTTGCGCTCTTATATTCCCACGTTTACCATGAAAGAAACCCAACAGTTGGAGACGTATGCCGTGAATGCGTTTGTACCTGTGGCAACGGAAGGCAAATCCTTCTCATTGTGTGCTTTTAGTTTGGCTAAATGGATCACAAGTACGAGTGGGCACATGAGCCCTGCTGTGGACCAATCGTGGTTACGGAGATTTTTGGAGGATGTAAAGAGCTGTTTACAACAGCCATACAGCCCTCATTTCTTGTATTCAGTGTTCAAGTCTGTGAGAGATGTGCTGGAAGGGCTATCCTTGGATCGACATAAACCCGAGGATCTTGATCTAGCCACGTTGCTGCAAAACGGATACACCCCTGGCTACCAAACCTTGCGTGTGTTGGGGAAGAATGTTGCTGAATGGGTCCTTACGCTATGTAGAGATTTACTTACGTCGTTTGAGTCTTTGAAGACTGTGCAAAAGGACGCAGTGCTTTCTCAATTCACTAGTTTGCGGAATAGTAAATTACTTGGATATCCTGGTGGTTTACCATCTTCGGTGACGGTACCCTGCGATTTGCGGACGTTATGCGAAGAAACAGCTCGCGTTGTCGTTCGGAAGTAGAGGATGGATCAACTGCTAGAGCGACTGAGTATTATATATTGGATAGTTAGCCGGTAACCCATAAATTATACACTCGTACGTACGTACTACACTGATTGCACTGTATAGGTAAGGTCCACGTCAACCAAATGCAAGCAACAATTCCTGCGGTAGACAAATCTTCATTGCAGTGCGCATTGTACATTATATAGCCCAAGCTGGAAGATAGAAAAAGGGTTCTAGTTTCTAGAACAATGTTGTAATGAACTTTCAATTCCCACAACTACTTTTTCTAAGCGAAGTCCCCTAGCGGAACTCTGACCGGAAAAATGGATAAGAACTTGCATTTCAAATTGGATTGATTTTTGCTAAGGGGTGTTGTCCATTCAGTCAAAGATATATATATATATATATATATAGAATAAACAGTTACACTATCTTGTCACATTTCTGACGTTATAGAGTGTCGTTGCCATGTTCTCCTCGCTCCTTCGATCCCGCTGCGCTGCTGCCTCCTCTTTGGCAGCCAGTGGCCTACGAGGAGGAAGAGCAGCTGCTGCTGCAATGCCTCCTCAAAGTGGTGGTCTTATGCACTTCTCCTCTGGTGTCAAACCTGGACCCTTATCGGCGTTCACGGAAGAGGAGAGAGCGATTCAAGACGCAGGTACGTCAGCGCAGTCCACGAGGAAGATACGAGGCCCTCATTCACATAATGAATGTCTTTCTTCGGATACAAACAGTCCGGCGTTTTGCGCAAGATGTCATTGCTCCTAAAGTGAATGAGATGGACAAGAATGCCACCATGGACCCTGAAATCATCCGCGGCATGTTCGAACAAGGTGTACGTCCACTTCCTCATCACGCATTGGCTGATCTATCTATCAACGTGTGCCTGTGATGACACAGTTCATGGGGATCGAAATTGACCCCAAGTACGGAGGTACAGGAAGCAGCTTCACTGCGGCGTGTATCATGGTCGAAGAGCTAGCCCGTGTAGATGCCTCCGTCAGTGTCTGCGCTGACGTGCAAAATACTTTGGTCAACAATGTCTTTGCTGTACGTACTTGCCCTCGTTGATTGACTGCGACTCCGGTTCACGCGTCCGTTGAACTATGATGTACTCAATTTGGGTTTTGGTGTGCAGTTCTATGGCTCTGAAGAGCTTCAGGCTCGTGTATTCCCACGTCTAAGTACGGACACGGTCGGCTCATTTTGCTTATCCGAGCCAGAATCAGGCAGCGATGCGTTTGCATTGAAAACGAAAGCGATTGATCAGGGAGATCATTTTGTCATCAACGGTAATAAGTTGTGGATCACCAACGGAGCCGAAGCAGGACTCTTTATCGTAATGGCGAATGCGAACCCAGAAGCTGGATACAAAGGCATTACGGCGTTTCTCTGTGATAAGGATACGCCTGGTCTAAGCATAGGTCCCAAGGAAGATAAGCTTGGAATACGCGCAAGCAGCACTGTTCCAGTCATATTAGAAGACGTGAAAGTGCCCAAGGAGAACGTCATCGGCGACGTCGGCAAAGGATACAAGATTGCAATCGAAATCTTGAACGAGGGTCGAATTGGCATCGCTAGTCAGATGCTTGGAATTGCTCAGGGGGCATTTGACACGGTAATGCCATATCTATGGGAACGCAAGCAGTTTGGAACACAAATTGGGGAGTTCCAAGGGATGCAACATCAATATGCCCAAGCAGCTGTGGACATTCAAGCTGCTCGCAACCTGGTGTACGATGCTGCACGTCGGAAAGAAGCAGGAATGACATTCGTTAAAGAGGCTGCTATGGCGAAACTTTATGCCTCGCAAGTGGCACAGCGTGTGTCAAGCCAAGCAATAGAGTGGATGGGTGGAGTAGGGTTCACGAAGGAATATGGCGTCGAAAAGTATTACCGCGACTGCAAGGTTGGGGCGATTTACGAGGGCACATCGAATATTCAGTTACAAACTATTGCCAAGTTATTGAAGAAGGAATATCAGTAAACCTTTGATCACATGTCTTTTGGCATTAGTTTAGCTACCGACTTGGCGGTATCTGAATGAAACTATTCCTGAATGAAATCAGTGTCGGATGCATTTGTCTTTTTATTCCCATAGTAACTTCCTCTCAAACACTGACTACAATCTAAATTCAACAATATGCAACTTGCCGCAAGAAAAACGATTCCAGCAGGTTACCGGCCTTTCGGAACGGATTTCGGGATGACCCGAAAACCCGTAATATGGGAAGCCAACCTTGCCGATATCGTATGCATTCTTACCGTATAGACAAATTATAACCACGTAATAATAACTCATTAAACGTGTCGTTCCGACTTTAAGACGCAATATTTCGCTTTGGTGGCCCTATTGGATACGCAAGGCGTGTAAACAGACCCGAAAATGTCCGGCAGTCGTGGAATGATGCTGACGATGCGCTCTATGAGAGCCTCTAGTCTGCTCCCGAGGAAGACCCTGACCACTCCGAGTGCTTCCATGGCACCCTTGGCGAATGCAGTCAGTGGCGCAAGGTTCAAAACCTACGACATGCAGGATCGTGAGCGCGCGCTTGAGGTAAGAGCCATCGGCGGGACTTGACGAGATTACGCTGGGGGCGGCGATATTTTCATTCACGTGCTACTGCAGAACCGCTACTTTAGTATGGAGGACGACAGGTTGCTCAGAGTACGTAATGGAGCAGAAGAAAGGAGCATGAGTGATTGTGACTGGTTGATCTGTATCTGCAGAAATTGTTGAAGAAAGCACGAGCTCAAGCCCAAGAAGTAAGAAAGGCTTGGCTTCGGTGTTCAGGGAAGGTTGAATTGAGTGATAGCTCATATTGACTTTGATGATTTTTGCAGAGCGATCCTCAAGCCCAGAAGGAAGCAGCTGACGTAGAGGACCAAGAACTGCGAAAGATCGTAGATAAGTACCAAATGTCGACAGAGGATGTCCAAGGTGAGACCTCTGTGTGTATTCTAGAGCACATTTTCAATGTGACTAAGAATATAAGAAATTACATGCAGCCTTGAAAGACTGGAGACACTCCCACGCTTTCTAAAGAACATGTGTATGTCGTGATTGGAAGCGTTATTGCCCCTCAAGGAAACCAAATAGATTTTCCCTTTGCTGTGGGGAATTTTGTCGGGGATCTGTACCTGTAAATGAAGGTCCCATGGGAGGACTCGTCCCTGGAGCAATAGACGTACCAAAAATTGAATCGTTAGTACTACAATCACTCAAACCATCGCTCTCTCCACCTGCTCCATCCAGATTGAACGTGGAGGCGTCGCGTTCACTCCTCGTTAAAGTAGTTGCAGAGGTCTGATGACCGTGCTGCTGGGGGGCTCGCGGCCTCTGCGAATGGACAGCGTCTGTCTGGTTTCGCTGCACTGGCGGTTGGCTAGGGGGAACGCTATCTTCGACTCCAGCGTATTTATTTTGATACAACTGTTGTGCGTAAGATATGTTCCTATGGGCCTCGATTGCTGACTGCATCTTTAACATTACAGCGGCTATTGGTTTGCCATCCTTCGAGTACGTGTCCGTACTTGTTCGCGGAACTGCACTGGCAGCCGAATGTTCCTGTTGGGGTTGGACCTGCTCGTTTTTCCCCGTGAGATGTTGGAGCTGATCAACAATGTGCTGCTCGCGTTGGGCCGGATCAACAGGTGGAATTTCTTCACTAACACTACGATGGCGCCCTTCATCGGAGTGCGCTCCATCACTGCTTCGCCCTTGAGATTCTGCAACTGATCCTCTACCGCTCAGTGATTCATTAAAGCTTAAAGAAGGATGGTAGCCATACCCCACTGTATGAGTTGGTACGTGCAAATGAGGGTCAGTATGCGCTGCGGGCATCACGTGATGCATACCATGTGTCGGTTGTCCGACGTAGGTACTTGAAACTGCAGCAGGATACATCTGCGGCTGGACGAACGTCCTGTCACCAGGGGGGCCTTCAACTGGTGGCTCCACTGGAGCCTGCGGTTGCTCGGGTTGGCCGTAGTTGTAGAACGGAGGAGGATAACAGGGCTGTCCGTAAAATGAACCACCAGAGACAGACTGTTGCTGCTGAAATCCACCTGCAGAAGCGCCAGGCAGAGGGGCTCCTTTCCAGGCACTTGACTTGAAGCCATGTTCGCCAGGTCCAACAGGCTGCTGCTGGTAAGCGTTGGTGGTATTGGTGGCCGGCACGACTCCATTAGAATCCTGCTTGTCTGATACTTCATCGTCTCCGACAAAATGAGACTTCACGGCTTGAGGTAATTGTCGCGCATTTGAAGGGTATTCCTTATTCTGATACTGCCGAGGCAACGAAACAGGGTAGGTGCTATAATTTGGAGGAAACACCTTGGTGCCCTTGTAAGCCTCGTATTCGGCTATAGTTTGCGCTTCCGCGGACGCTCTTTCAAAGTCATGTAGAAACTCTTTCCTTGATTTTAAGCTGTTGCCGCGATACTTTTGTAGATGGCTCTTTATATGATCGCTGGTGAGTTCAGCGGGGATGGCCCTACTGCTGGCAGTATCAGTCTCCTGCGTCAAGTGTTTCTCCAGTAAGGGATCATCTTCCGACTTCTTCATAAGGTCAAACAGTATTTTTGGTGTTACAGTTCGTAGTCCATGGTCAAATATAGCAGCCACAAAACGCTTATGGAGATTATCTGTCCAAACAAATCGCTTTTTTTTACGCTTTTTGGTTCCTCCTGCGTCTCCATCCCCTCTCGCAGGAGACTGCTCTTCCTCCATTCCATCTATCTCAGCTTCCTCTCTTTTGTTCGAGGCTTCCCGAGCAGTGCGCTTTCGGCGTTGTCCGGAAGAAGCCATCGTGCGCTTCTGTATAGCCTCGTCTCGTTTCTTTTTCCAGTGCTCTTCAAACCAAGAAAGCAATTGCAAGCGACGCTTGTATTCGATTACGCACGGATTAGCCCTCCATTCATTGGGCACAAGATTCACACGCACCGAACTTTGCTAATGCCGTCCGAAATGCGTATGTGAGAAAGAGAATAAACCCTCCCTGAAGCCACACAAAATTGGAGCCCAATGAGGAGACAAAGACAACACTTAACAAGTGTATCACTGCCCGTCTATACTGGTGCTGTCATGCATGTACTCATTCCCACAGAGAAAAGGAGACAAACAAACACTCGGCATGCAACTGAATGGCCTAGCAGAGAGAAGAGTGAGAAAGAGAAGCGGAAGCGTCCATCGTCGCCCAGCGATTGCGAGGCGGACGTCCGGGGATTTCGTTGAACTGAATTCCCCACCTACCCTGGGACAGGAATTGCCGGTTGCGTTCATTCAAGGTGTGGAAACATGCATGAAGCGACGAGGAAGAGATGGATTTTCTAAAGGTGGTGATATGAGGGAAAGAGTGAAAGCGCCTCAGCTGTTGTTTGTTTTTGCGGGTGCACCGCGGGAGTGATGGTTGGCCAACTTGGACTTGGTGCCGTTGAAGAAACGTCGTGTACAGTCAGGCTATGCCATTGTTATAGCGTTGCTAATTCATAATATAACTTAACAACCTTTTTAGAGCTGCGCGATATCCATTGAAGTTTTTACGATTCAAAAATGCTCACTATCAACGATGCATGTGGTAGAGCCGCTAGGGTGAAGTACCAGGAGGAAACTCTCTGAACTCTGGCACATGTAATACTTACGAACCACCGCCAGATCAAAAATACTCCACCGATACGGATACTATAAATAATACCACGACGGCATATGTATACAGTTGCACGACATTCCTCTGCGAGTTCCGCAGTCCCTAAACTGTAGGGCCTAAAGGCACCGTTTGTGTAGCTACATCTCATGTTTCACGAACTCCGATCGTGAGACCACATCCTAGCTCCACCAGAGAGAACTCGAAGACCAGATACATTTCCCATGTTTGTCATGCTTACTGCCACATTCATCCGAGAATATCCTACTGGGTAGGTTCAGGAAAATCCAAAAGGAGGCAATTTATGGCATGAATCATCGCGGCGACTGTCTTCAAGCCGTTGGATGCGCAGTTTACCCAGGACCGTCACTGACAGCATGACCATACTGCGTAATAGCAAGTCTCATTGACTCCCACATATTTGATAGTTCCATCTGCTATTGCTTCCGTCGACCACAGCTCCAGAGCCATGACATTGATGGTACAGTGGCGACTGCCACTGACTCGAAAGATTACTGTATGAGGCTCTTTCTCAGTATTTTCCTGTCTTTCTCATGCATTTTCCCGCATGGCAGGATCTGAGATTTGATGCTCTGGGGCATTCTTTCCTATGGTACCAGAACCTACGGTCTGACAATTGCGTTGTTGTGGGTACAAGCACTGGCACTCCCTGGTACTTGACGCTGGAAGGGTTGGCCAAAACTAGCGACACTGTGCCAACACATATGGAATGCCCGGACTGACACTATCAAGGTAAAATGGAGTTCGGCTTAATCAGACCGAACTGCAATACATGCACTCTCTTTTTCCGTTGTTCAAATGGGAGAGGAAGCCTTGGCTACTTCAGTGCTTGCTAAGTGCTATTACATACTTCCGCCGGATTCTCAGAATCTCAGATTCTTGCTGGTGTTTTTCGCATGCCTAAAATGCTTCTGAAACCATCAAGATGACTAGTGCGACGCCTGTTCGAATGCATGTAGCCTGTGAAATAGGTACAGTGTTGGTGTTCGTCGCCAAACTGTCCACGTTTTTGTTCAGGTGCTTTACAGAACAAGACGTGTTTGATGACAGCAAGCAAGAACCTCCAAGGGAAAGTACCTTACAGTATTATGCTTGCCCAGGATCCTACAGGACCTACGTATACGTTCTCGACGCTACGTATGAGTATGGACACTATGGGCCTTCGTTCTTAGCAGCGAACATGGCTGATACTCTTGAATATGTTTCTGTCGTTCTGATAGTAAAAGTGGATGCATTTGCCGGCTGCAATCTTCGGAAAGATGTCCAAACTGGTGTGCTTACATTGTGACGGGACGCACTGGAGCAGTACTGCATCAGTATCAGTATGCATACCGTCGCTGAGTGTTTGCACGCAGGATGTAGTTCTTTATGTGTGTGTGCTTTGTGTAGCAGGCTATCCCGGCTCTGTGCTTCAGGTAATGAGGGGTGTTTGGTCTCTGATCTCCAGCAGAGTATGGTGCGTTTCCTCTATACGGAAAACGGTCTCGCCGCAGACCCCGGCAGTAGTACTGTACTGCCAATGCACTCGCAATGCGCTTTCTTGTGTTCTCCTTTTCTCGCGCATCTCTTACCGGAGCTCCCAAATGAACACAACGTTTGGCTAGCAGACTATTTTGGCTATAGATGTACATAAATGCAGTAAATGAAACTTGCTCCCCTATTCAACCACTGACAATCAGCCACGAAAACTTGCCGAATCTTGAAGTGTCAGCATCCCAGGACGGGCGGGAATATGGATGGAAGTGCATAGCGGCTGGTTTGGTTTGTTGAATCTTCGGGTAACCATAGTTGTGATGGGATGATTCTCGAGTTTACTCAGCCTTTGCTTGAGGTGTGTATCAGAGTGGCTCTCGTGGGGAGGCTCCCCGTGTTGTGAGGAAGCGTGACGCCAAACCAGCGGGTCGAAAACCCAGGCGAGGAAAACGAATACACTCCAGTGGCGGCCCTTCCCACCACCACGGGCAGGTAGGTAATAAAACACTTTCCGTCCGAGAGACTGCGTCCAGTAGTGCTTCTGCCTCTCGTCGTATGGGGGGGAACTTGGGCTGTGTGGTGGCAAAGAGCGATAACGTCCTTCAGTAGCCTTTTTCTCCCACATACCGTTATGCTCGCGGCGGGACTTCGGGGAAGCCGAATCTTGAAGAGCCGGCGAATGTCGGTTGCCCGAGTTAATCCCTCGTTACAACCCACCCGGGTGAATGCCTGCGGCATCGAGGGGCAAACAAAGGTACAAGAGGAATGTGCGCAAAAGAGCGTCTCTATCGAACAAGGGACGAAGAGGTGGAGCTGACACTCTCGGCAGTGCACTTGGCGGGGAGCTGGAAGGCTCCGCAGCTTTGTTTTGACAGTTTGTCCTACTTCCACCTGATCTATACTGCGCTCTTCTTGCCGCTTGTTGTGCTTTGTCTCGGATGAGAAGGGTCGTCTCGCGCGTGATGGCAACAGAAAAGTACCATGGGAGAGATCCGTGGTCACCCGATCCCCGCCGTTCCGTACTGCAGGTGCAGTTCGGGGGAAAAATGCGAAAAACACTCACAAGGGGGAGTATGACAGGGGAGCCTTAGCGCGTGTGTTCTTCTTGCGCAGTGTCCAGGAGGTGTGCCTTGAGCGCGAAGTTGGGCGGGGATTGTAAGCGAGCGAAAACAAAGACCAGTGCTCCATGACTCCTTGTAGTATATGGCTCAGAATGACGCATGCTCATGACTGTGTCTGTCGATACGCAGAGCATTGCATTACTTTGATACAGTCCTGTGAACAGCCAGCATGAAGTTTGGCAAGGTGCTTTACCGGTGTCGGGATCTCTCCCACCCGGAATGGAGTGAAAAATGGATCAATTACAAGCAATTAAAGAAGATCCTAAAAGTTATACAAAAAGACAGTACTCCGTCAGAAACCGCGGCGGCGAGCAATGGGTCTCTTGCGGAGGAGCTTGGTAAGTTGCGGTTTGGGCGTGTTGACTGAGGGCACTTGCGAGATCGACGGGTGGTTTGGTGCGAATGCAGCATCCTCTCCTTTGGAGGTCGAGTTCTTCACGCATCTACAGGAGCAGCTCCAGAAAATTTCGGAGTTCTATGATTCAATTGAGTATGGAATGTGCACACAGTACCACCACTTGATAGAGTCATTCTCTCAGCAATATGGGGTAAGTTTCTCTCCCCCGAAGGCAGCTTCCACTTGTTCAAGCGACTCAGTGTTCTTCGTCTTAGCCCACAGGGATTGGATGCGAGCAATATATTGAGGAAACTCTCAGAAACAGATGCGCTGCAACTACTTGATAACATTGCCAAGTTTTACACTGACCTCTTGCTGTTGGAAAACTTTGCGGTTATGAACTACTGCGGGTTCGGCAAGATATTGAAGAAGCATGATAAGGTTACAGGGTAAGTTATAGGTTCCATTGACCCACCACAATTTGCTTTACCTATATATGTTTTCTATGTGACAGATTCGAGACGAAGTCTTCCTTCATGCAGCGGGTGGTAAACCAGCAAGAGTTTGCCCGCCACGAACGGCTGCTTAAAATGCTTCAACGAACAGAGCATGCGTATAAGCGCTTGCTTTATGTAATCCCTCATGAAATGTAAGTATGCTTTGTGGCATGTTGCCCTATCTTCCCTCCTTATGAACTCCGTTGCTCTTTCGATTGTACAGGCGCCATTCTTTAATGGGTTCCGACAGCGCGCTTTCCACGTCCGTCTGTAATGTAACAGCGTGCACGGAACAACATCGCTACAGCCTCGGGGAAGCAACATGCAACTGTGCTATGCACTGTCACAGCACGACTCCGACCACTGGTGCTTCAACTCAGCATCACTTCAGTGTCGCCGGGTACCCATCGTTATCTGCCTTCTCCCCTGCGCAGCAGTTACAGCAAGCAGTTTATGCGCAAAACAACGATCAAAATGCCTATGGGAAATATCCTTACGTCTCGTATGCAAGCCAACAAGGAGGCGGTGTTTGGCTAGATGAATTTGATCGGCAAGCAGCAGCGGCAATAGCCTCCGTCCGGCGGAATCGCTAAAAATTTTATGACCGCCTTCAAGGGAAAAGCTTCCTATTATTGCTGACAACGATCTGGAGGTTGAGCAAAGGTGTCAGGCTTCTGCGTTTTATGGATATGGAAATTGTACAGTGTTCTTTGTGTTTCTGGCTAGCTATCGGATTCGAAAAGGATGTTTCCTTACCATACATATAAATATACTGTATGCATACGTAAGTAGATTTATATCCCTATGTTTTGTAAATATAGTGATCCACAAGGAGTTTTTGTACACTTTTAGTGGTGTTTTCTGTTCTGATGTCCGTCTGAAATTTGGCTTGACAACATTCGTGCACCATACTCCTAGCGATAGACTTCACCATTTTCTACACTCTTTGTGCCAAACATTCTAAACATCTGTTTGAGAAGAACCGGGGAAATTGATGAATCGCGCTAAAGCAACATTCTTGAATTAACTACGTCCAGAGCACATGATGCCGCTTGGTTCTCAGAGTCCTCCGCCACACAACTCAGTGAATGATGAGGTTGACAGCAGGCCGCTACCGGACCTCTTAGCACAGCAAACTGGGATAACTGCAGCAAGAGTCTCCAGAGTGTTAGAGCTTGCGCTGAGTCAGTATGTTTGCGATCTTTGGGAAACGTTGAGTTGTGGCTTGCTGCATGCTAACAAGCAACTTGGCTCATCGGTGGTTGCAACTTGTGTTGCCTGGGTCTGTCGACTCGAAGCGGTTGACGTAAAAACAACCGACAAGAATTGAACTCATTCTTTGACACCCACAAATGGACTCTTCCATTGCCACCATTGATACTCGAAGGCAGAACGGCTCCCCGGTTCGTACGCGGCCTCTACGTTTTCGTCTTTTATCGATATAGAAAGTGTATTCCGTTGTTTACGCTTTCCAACTGGCTTTCTTACCCGAAATGACCGTTTCCAAGTGAAGCCTTCAGGAGCATTCTGAGGGATAGACAGTTCAGAGGTCATGCAGCCGGACTTTCAATTGGCACAATCATTATCTACTCACATTTTGCATATAAACAAGTATCCAACATTTCGTTGGGCGAGGAGGTGCATCGAACCAATCATGCTCTTCTGAAGGTTGCAACAACATCCGCGACAACTTCTTCTCCACAGCCCGCTCTCGGCTTGCTGGGGTGTCTTCATTCAAATATGGACACTTCGTGCAGAAATTGAGATCGTAGATTTCTCGCGGATTCATGGGATTAGGTCCCAAAATGAAAACAACTGTGTTTCCAAGAAAATACCCAATGACATTGGTTTTCATTCTCTGTGCAGGGGCTTGCTGCTTACCATGTGCAACGTCATTTTCGAAAAGAGCCGGCAACTGCTGAACGACGCTCTGATAGCTTCTCATCAACTGAATCTTCTTCCTGTACTGCGGTGTCTTCCGATCCTCTTCGACAGATTTCAAGCTACTTTGTCGTAACAACCTGCGTTTCACGCGTGTGCATGTATCCGATGCCATCACAGGACGTTGTGATCACACCACCTACATGGGGCATTGGCTCCGTGCATACAGTAAATGCGACAAAAACGACGCAGTGATAAGAGCCCGCAAATCCCCTCCTAGGGCGATTTTAAAAGGAATTACCAGCTCTGCATCGTAGACGTAGAGTAGTGTCCTCAACAACGTGATTCCCGTAATTACCATAAGTTTGTCGAACTTACCATGTGGGAGCAAAGGTTGTCTCTCCTCCTTCTCTTCATTCTTGTGTACTTCTTCGTCGTCGTCTTCTCCTGGCGTCAGGCCAGCTTCTTCCTCGCCTATGGATGCCATCGTACTTCGCGCGACTGAAACACCTCTATCATCTTAAAAGATCCTCCTTGTCGGTCGCGCACAAGGCCGTTTGGTTCCCTCTCACCTCTCTCCCGCAGGCAGCAGTGGCGTCCGAGGTATCAACACTTGCGGACAAGATGGTGTAACGTTTTATTGTCGAAACTATCCCTTTCCAAGCACTAGAAAGGGCGCAAACTACTTATTTTGGTGCCAACAGGTGAGCTTCACAACAGAGCGTGATAGAAACTTGAAGTAACACAGTGCGGCCTTGCCAGAGGCAGAAGAATTACTAAGGTGCGGTAAATTAAGCAACAAACAGGGTCTGTGACTAAACCATTTGTTTCCTATTATTTGCTCATCACACTATTTAGAGACTGCTGTAAATTGTAAGCAGGGTACAGAATATTGGGAAACTTCTGACTGACCACAACAAAATCGTCAAACGTAATTCTTCCCTTCCCTTCCTTGTCCCCTTGAGCCATTATGGTATCAGCTTTCCGTTGAACTTCATCTTCGCTGCTCGCAAGATGGTTTGCCATGAGGATTTTAATAAGCTGGTCTTTGTTAATACTGTTTTTGTTCTCTTCATCGTAAATCGCGAATGCAAAGCGGAGTCGGTCGTCCTTGGAGCCACCTGTAAAGTTCGAGAGTCCTACCATAAATTCTTTGACGTCAATTCTTCCTGAGGCATCCTTATCGAAAAGTTTGAAAAGACGGTCCGCCAACGGTCCGGGCTCAATTTGGAGTATTTCGCAAAATTCGCTGTATTCTATTAGTCCCTCCCCAGACTTGTCACTTTGCTGGAATCGAGAGTAAGCTTTCTTAATGCTATCCGGATCTAAACGATTCTGCTTTGCGAACTCATCAAGAGCATTCTGACGAGCATTTCTTTTCTGAATTTTCGGTGCTGTTCCCGTTACGGGTCTGGGGGCATTGGAATTGGCAGAAGGGACTCTCTGGACGGGAGACGGAGCTCCGCTGCCGCCTGGTTGTTTTCCACCCGTTATCATCGCGTAGAATTCATCGTAGCTAACTTGGCCATCTCCTGCTTTATCCGTTATGCGAATCATTTCATCGATTTCCGCGTCAGAAGGATTCTCTCCAATGTTGATCAAGATGTGACGAATTTCTGCAGGGCCTACATAGTTATTATTGTCTAAGTCAAATGAGACAAACGCTTCCCTGATCTCCTCGTCGGTGAACCTCTCGTTAGGATCTCGTGGTAAATTTGATTGGTTACTATTCGGACGGTTTTGTTGCTGACCAGGCTTCTCAAATACAGCGTGGATCTTTATGGCTCCTACCGCTTTGTCATTGTCATTCTTGAGTGAAACGTCTCCCTCAAATTGTTGTTGTGTGATCCATGGTAGGTACGAGATGTTACCGCTGCCGATTAACACGTCTTTTCCAGAATTTTCATCTTTCTTGAATGCTTTGAAATTGATGGACGTGTTTTGAGCCTGTGAGTCGATTTTCCAAGTAAATTTATCTCCAAAGACAGCATTCTCCGGATTTTTCGATACAACTGCCGTAGACTGTTCCTCATTGTACAGCCGCGCTGTTACGTAAACAGAGGAATTCTTGGAACCTATCGTAAGATTCTTTCCTTGTAAAACGCGAAGCACCAGAGTTCCAAACTTTTTGGAATCTGCATTTCTAAGAGGAGGTCCCGCTGGAGGTGCTCCTCTTGGTGGCCCTCTCCCACTTAGCAAACCGGGTGGCAAACCTCTACCAGGTTGGCCTCCCGGTACAACTCCTGGGGGTGGTCCTCTAGGTGGGCCTTGTGGTGGACCACGAGGGGCTGCGCAGAGGGAAAGCTGTGATTTTGCATATGCAGAATGAATTTCTTTGCTACTTACGAGGGTTTCCGTTTCCCATATTTGGCGAAGATTGGGGACCGCCGGCTGCCCTGTTTGGCGGAGGACCTCGTGGAGGCATTCCCGATCCTGTGGCCACAAGAAATACTTACTGGTTGAAGACACGTTTATTGCAGTTCACCTAACAAGCAGCATGAAATGCATACCAGTTCTTGGTGGCGGGCCTCGAGGTGGCATGCCTGTCAACGGAAAGTTGAGATTGATTGTTGTGATATACGGTTATGAACTTGCAATGTCGACCTACCGCCTGCTCCTGCGGACTGTGGCCCTCCTGGTGGGCCTCTAGGTGGCCCTCTCCCTGGAGGCGGACCATTTCCTCGAGGAGGTCCTGCTGGAAGTCCTCTTGCAGGTGGACCTCGTCCCGGACCCGCAGCCGCTGAGCTATCTGTCTCTGTTTCCGAAGAAGAGAACACTCCTACACCAGGGGCGTCCTGTGGTGGAGCTGTAGGTCGACCGGCCCCGGGAGGGTCTCGTGGCGGTTGCGATGGTGGCTGCTTCTCATCACTTGAAGAGCCATCAGGGACGGCTGTGAGCAGCATTAAAATCTGTAAGAAAACTGTAGAGTCGAGGAAAAGAGCAACATGGCGTACCTCCAGGGAGCGACATGTCTCAACTTGTACTCTAGTTCCCTAATATCTTCGAGCAGCTAAAAGACAACACCAGCGGTGTTACTAGTTACCCATTCTTCCGAATTCCAATTAAGACAATAGGACTAAACACAGATGTTCTGCCTCTATATCTAGGCTATCAGATGAGGCTGCAAGTTGAGCTGTTCACCAACGGAACATTTGCTGAAGATGTATGTGGCCACTTATGCACACTTTGTCACTCTCTTTTCTTTCCAGTACAAACGCATCGTCCAAAGCATTACTTCCCAGCACTCTGATCGGCAAACAACCCGAGGTATGGATTACTGGCACCGAGGCGCTGTGGCCACACTTCGTACTGAGCCGGTAGATGCGCTCATTCGTCGTTTGTGAAGCTGAGCCAGGAACTTCGTTGGTGGTATTCATACGACTTATCCCAGCGACATACACCGAATTTGTCATGCGAATGTATTTGCATTTGTTGTGCGTAGTCGTTGTGATTGAATGTAGTATCTGGGATGTCGTTGGAAATGGCAGCAACACAACAGAAAGAGGGATCCAATCAGAGGGCTTCCTCCGTTAAAGTTGACATATTAGGTATGTGGCGTCTCCTGTCCCTCTTCAGACGCAGCAAAACGTGGTGACGAAAGCGTTACCTTCATGCTCGTAATTTGTGGATGGTGCAGGTGTCCATCCGATTGGGATGTGGAGATGGGAGATGAACGACGATGCAGACGTGTGTGGCATATGTCGCATGCCTTATCACGCATGCTGTCCAGGAGCCAAGTTTCCCGGAGATGATTGCCCACCTGGTAAGCATATGATACGCTCTGCGAGTTATGTTTGGAGTAGAGGTTTGGTTGAACGAATGCAAGTACAGTGTGGGGCAAATGTGGCCATGCGTTCCATGTCCAGTGTATAATGAAGTGGGTGAATTCTGAATCGCAACAGGAGGAACCCCAATGCCCAATGTGTCGTCAGACATGGGAGTTTAAGTGAACTGATTAGTTCAGGTTGCGAAGCTAACATTGTCGAGGAAGCCGTGACTGCTGCTGAAAGAGTAAGACTGCGGGGTGCGCTTACCCTGATGAGGCAGCTTGCGACGCGCATTTAAGGGATAGCCATTCAAATACACGCGTAGCCTGGAACTAAAGGATTGGAGCGTTGTGTTCCAGGTTCGCTATGTGCTGTTGGGTGTTCCCATAGCCCCGTTCATAGCTTGAGTAGGAAAAGTTCGCGAGGCAGCGAAAAAGCGATACCCGGTACTGCGAAGCGTGCTTTAATACAAAGGGTGGTTGGAATAAGAGAAGGGGGAATAACAATAACCATGATTCACCCATGAAACTCAGCTATTGATAACCATTTGCGGGGGAGTTATAACATGGATGGCGTTGGTACATACGAGGTCGTCCTAAATGTTTCTACTTTACTTTAAACTCCAACAGGATATCGCATTGAGACAGTTACGGCTAATATTGGCCAGTAGCTTTAGCGTTAGCACACTTTGGACAAAAAAAAATCTATGCTGAATCCAAGCGCTACAAGTTGTGGTAATTCAAGAATGCACCGTTTCTTTTACTTTACACCCTTTTGCTCAATTTCGAACAGCATAGTTTCGCAGCATTATGAGTGAGGCTCCACAGAGAGAGTAGTTTTCATCCAACTGTTTCAAAGTCTTTGGTTGTGGAAATTGTCGAACAAGACAATTTTTTCGTCTACTTGAAGTCGACAGTGGGACTTGAGAATTGAATAAGGAGGTATTTGGTTGATTACATGGCGTTTTCGTCCTTTATCTTGAACGTCCGAGAAAGGGCGGGTGATATCCTAGTTGTACTGCGTTTTTGGGTGGCAAAATGGCGGCTGAGACGAATGGAAGCAGTGCGACCTCAACAACGCTCAATCGGCGCGCCCTGGGAGAATTGCCTGCATTAGACCTTGCAGGTGAAACGAACTTTGACGAGAAATCGCGGACGACTCCAGAGAAACGTACCCGTAGCTCTCGTGGTCGTAGTAGCGATCGAGATGAGGACGAGGTCTCGTTTTTGGACGATTCTTTGCCGTCGGGATCTCCCCGGGAAGAGGATGAAAGGTATTCTTCGACCCAAAAGCCCAGAACCCAGACCCCTCATGACGCAATATCGGCGGGCCTAACTGGCATCGCATCCGAGGAGGAAAGTAAGGGAAATGACCGCGAACGGAGCTGGCACCAGCAGCATCCCATCGTCTCGGCGCTGCAATTCACTGGAGAAGATGATAATCATGACGTGGAGACAAGTGGTCAAACGGGTGAAGCAGAGGAAAGTAAACAAAATGTGGCTTATTCAACACCTGAACGACGGAAGCTAACGGAATCCGCTTTGCCTCCGAAACATCCCCACTCTGCCGATTCCTCGTATCGTAGTGGTCCCAGTTCACGTTCCACTGTACGCAGTGACGGTAGTGAGCAAACTCATGTTCTAGAGGCAAGAGTCAGAGAGCACAGAGAAGGAAACGATTATGGGAATACGGATAAAGCGTCAGCTGCATTGGTCGCCGCCTACACCGAACTGAAAAAGGTAATCCCCCAAAAGTCACACCGATTTTTCTGGAAGAAGTATAAATGTTCCTTCTCCGGGAGAAAAGCTGTAAAGTACCTATTGCGATTAGGATACGCCAAGTCCAAGGAGGAAGCTGTAGTAGTGGCTTCTGAACTTGTAAAATTTGGATATATCATCCCTGTCAAAGAAACTCATGGAAATATTGATTGTAATTCCACGGACCTTGAATTTACCCCAAGCAGAATGACATTGTACAGATTTTACGACCCTGAAACAACCGAATCGAACCTTACCAAAAGCAATGCTGAAAGCAGTACTGAGGATATCCTGGCGAGGCGGCAGCGTAGCCGGAGTTTAGACTCATCGTCAGCGGCATCAGGTAGCAGCCAAGCCGAGTCGTTCTTGGAAAGCGCTACAAGAATGGCTACAGAAACCCACGTTGTTGGATCTGGCTCTACTACCGCATCTGCTTCTCACTTAGGGAGTCAGCAAGCAACTAAGCAACCCATAGCGCTACGAGGAAATAGTGACGGCACAGGACGTGAACGTCTCACTTCCAATTCCAACGTGGATACCAGAAGTGTGGCTGTAGAAAGCGGTACCCGAACTTTGGTGGAGGAAAAAGCAGAACGAGGTACTGAAACCCGTCATGCTAGTGGAACATCTACGGCTCATACTCTACCAAATTTGTATGAGAACATGGCATCTCCTTTCACTGGTAACTCCACCGACGAGTCGTTACCGAGGGACAGTGCTGCGCTGACCAGCATTGTCGCCAAAATGAATGACATGGAGGAGAGGCTTAACCGGCTCACATCTACTGTAGGCGACCTGCAAAGAGAGGTGAAACTTCTAAGAGAGAGAAAGGATACAGCAGCACCCCTTCACGTTACTCCGAACGACAGATCCGCCGATTCTTCCTCTAGGCGAGAATCGTCAATTAATGGATCTGCAAACAAAACGGCATTACTGTTCCACTACTTTGAGATGCTTGCTTTGGTAGTAATGGGTAGTATCATGCTGGAGGAGACATATTCAAAATTTGCATGTGGGGTGGAAGAAATGACCGTAAACTCCGGTGTCCCCCATGAGCCTCTGTTGTTATTTGCGATCGCCTCTGCAACATTAGTCACAATGGCAGTGGCATACGTCATTGCTGCCGGAGATAGTCAGCCTCCAGTATTGGTGAGGGTCAGTAGTGTAATTCTGCTTGCCGCTATGTTGATTGCCGCCGCGGTGCGGTACTTCAGCATATTGCCGCTGCATGTTCAGCAAGCCATAAATGATAAGGCCGGCTTCTTGATGCTCGAGGATACATCCCCTACCCTAGAATACATCCAAGTGGTGGCAGTGGCATGGGTCATTGCCAGGTGCATCCTTTCTCGATGCCTTTCGTTTAACAAGACCATGGGGAAAACGTGTCCCGACTCGGTTGCTCACTCCCGAGATCTTCACCAACGTAATAACCCTTCAGTAGCAGCTGGTACTCGAAAGCGCGAACCGGTGCAAAGCGGAAACCATCATTGTGTCGGTTCATCTGTGTCAACAGGTTCCTCCTCCGACTCCGTGTGCTTATCATCTTCATCGAATATGGAGAGCTCGTCTGGGGAGTTGGTAACGAAGACTACCGCTTCGGAGACGACAACGGGCGTTACCATGGGGCATGATCAAAGCCAGACTCATGGAGCGGACAACTCATCTTCCCATAGGGCCACGCTCACTGCCCATACGGAAGTAACCACCGGGGAGACAGGCGGACGTCCTACGTCCACTGCTGCCGAGCAGTTAGGCGACGTAGATGAGCAAGTGTGTTCGGATCCATGGTATGCCTCCCTTCCAAAAGCGGCTCGGAAAAAGTTGGACACTCTCAGTAAAGAGGAGCGGGAAAAATGGATCAATAAATGGAGGGAAATACAAGTCAATAAGAAGAAGAGTGGGAAAAAGAAGGCCCGACCCACGAAGGAATTAAGGAGAACCTCATGTTGGGACACGGTTACAGGGTGGATACATCAACGGGGGAAAACGGCGTATAGTATTTTACTTGATGTTGTTACTTGCGCTTGTCTACAAAGGCTCGTCCGGCGTCTTTCGGCGGCAAAGAGTGGAGCAGCTGAGGAGCCCCGTGGTGTGGCAGAATTCCGTGATGGGGTTCAGGATGCCGTTAAAGCTGCATCAACCGCTTCAGGTATTCAAGCCGCGAATAAGGGAAGCAATGGTAAGTTAAGTGTGCGCGCAGAAACGTATGGGACCACCGCATGTCATTTGACCGAAAATTGTACAGGTTTACACTCTGGGATACAAGAGGGAGTGGATCGCATCGTCGCAGCCGGGGTGAAGACCCCGCCACCACCACCACCGCCACCGGCAACACCAACTCCAACCAATGGATACGGCCGAAGGCATGCAGACAGTCCAGCAAAAGAAGACGCCAATAGCTCTACAGATAATGAGTCCCAAAGCGGAGTGATGTTCTGGGATGACTCTTACAGGAACCTATTGTGAGCCGCATGAGTTCCAAACAACGGAATGTACACAGAGCGCGCGCCCCTGAACAGCTTCACTAAGGTGGTATTGACATCCATTCAGGTTTCGGATTCCCTGGTAGCGTTGGCGGCGTTGTATTCTCGTGCAATTCCTCGTGCCCCCTCTTCAATATTGGCGGTACCTTCCGATACATCATACGCTACACCCTGCCATTCTTTCCGCACAAAACGCTGAGCCGCACTTCCTTTTGAGAAAACGAGATCAGCTGTCTCTTCTTTCTTGGTCAGTTCACCTGAGCTTCGCTGCAAAGCTGTCTCCGTAGAGAATCCACAAGTTTCTTTTTTGTGATTTCGTTCGATGAAACCTCCGGTGTATGGAGAAAAGATAGGCTTATCTGAATCCTCGGCCTGGTGCTCACTTAAGCGTTCCGTCTCTGCCTTTTGAAGGCAGTCCTCAACCCGCTGGACAACACTCTCCATGTTCAACAGTACTTTTCCTTCCCATTCGATGGTACTCTCTTCGTCCAACACAAAGGGAGAGAGGGCTAACAGGAGTTCCCAAGGAGCTACAACGGGGGCGGGATATTCCCGTTGTTGATCACGCGAGAGCAACACAGATTCGCCACTACCAATAAGCACAAAGCAGTCTATATTATCAAAGTTCGCCAATTTGTACGGGTTAGGTTTTCCCACAAGTAGCACATACTCCTTTTTATCCGCGGCGCGGATGAGGTTCCTTAAACAACTTGTAATTTTTTCGTACCCTCGAACACTAAGGGTAGTTACAACGATGCCAATGGTCTCTGCAATCCTCGCCTTCTGCAGCAAAACAAAGCGTTGTTGTACCGTCTTAGATATTTGGGAAGAAACCCGGGATGATTGAGTCATTGAAAACGGTGCCTCGCAATTCATGATGGGTTCCATTCGGACAGTACGAGCGGGTTCAACACACAAAGCCACGCAGCTCGCCTCAGGTTTAGCCAGACAGACTTGCATGATAAACGAAGGCATGTCCTCATGATCTAGCATCTCATCTGGAACCAAGTATACTAAGGAAGAATCTCCTCCTAATGCGACGCTGTACTCGCTCATTTCAGAGGGCGAATCTGGTTGCAGTTCGTCGGCTAGGTCAACAAATTGCATGTTTTCTTTCTCTTGGAAATAAGGTTTGATGGCTTGGAGGGCATGCTGCAGACAGGGTTCAGCTGCAACAACAAGCGTCACTTTGCCGTCTTTGAATTGGCTATGAGTATCATAAAATTCACCCAAAGTACGCGTGCACATTTCCACATCGCATGGATACTGCCCGTAGCAGAATTTGACGGGCAAATGAGCCGGAATCGCTGGAAGGGTCGATCCAAATCGTATCATTGCATCAGCGCCTACGTGTTCGGCCGCTATTTCATCCACTCCTTCGCTTCCGAAGGACGTATCAGCCAATACATACAATTCACTCGGCGTCTGACTCTCCGTCTGCGTCTCCTGCAGTCGTTTCTGCATCCATAAAATCAAAAAAGCACCGATGGAATCGCCGCATTCTTTCGGTACGCCCGCCCCGGTCTTTGTGCAAGACGGGACATGCATCAGGAACACTTACTTGCAATGTATCATGTATCATCACAGCATCGTTGAGCCAGGAATCCGGGAATTGAAGGCCAATCTGCAAGACTTATCCACGCCATATTTCAGGTAAAACAAATCAAGATAGTAGCAGAGAAACGTACCTTGGTGGCATTGTGTCGCTGGATAAAGTCTATGAGCTCTGTATAGTCCAAATATCGCTCCGTGCTCTGCTCCACAGCCACTTCGTTCGCGTGAACTTCAGCTTCCTCCGGTTCCGGCAGCGCATTTCTGGTGAGGTGTTCAGACATGGCAGTCTTCTACATTCAGCGAGCGCAATCAAGCCTAGAAAGCTGACCAATGCCGTGTATGGATTTATACTAGGGAGCCGACATTGCAAAGGCTGCAGGCTGCAGCGCTTACTTCAACCGACGAAGCACCGCAGGAAGCTCCAAGTCTTCAGGTTAGACTTCTAATCAGAAAAGGCTCGTGTATAGGTTAAAAAATTTCACATAGGTAAAAGACTTAATGAGAGTTCACGTAACCGGTAAATATCTCAGCACAGCAGCTGTAGGATGTTATCTACAAAATACTAATGTCATCGCTCAAAATTAGATGCGTTTCCTTTCCTATTCTCAAACAGTCCCGCTCTTCGAGAGGGCACGGACTGAATGGTTCCACCTTAAGAACCTCCCAATGGTGAGGAGCGCAGAGATTAGGTTCATACGCAGGGCTTCAAACTCGGTTGCCGACCGCTTGGCTAAGACCGCGTCAACAACCTAATGGGTAATGGTTCCTCTTGCTTAGACTAGCCGCCCAGAGCTACGCACACGGTAGATGATGTCGAGAGGTTCATCGACTTCAGGTTCCACGACAAGCGGCTCCTTGTCCACTGGAAGGGCTACCCAGAGGCAGCACGGACGTGGGAACCGGTTTCGTGGCTTGAGAAGGACCTGGGTAGCCCCACCTTCTTCGATCTCGAGCAGGAGATGTACTTCAATCTGGGCTACGTTGACGAAACTGAGGTGGACGGAATTCCTGGGGAGCCACCTCCCACGTCAGGTGGTGGCTTGTCATTGTTGCGTCGGGAACAACACCTAATCCTGCCTGCGCTGCTGCAACCAGTCTTGGCGTCGGCGCCGCTGTGGCAGGCTCAGGGTCGTCTCCTACCAGACTGAGCCTTGTCGGTACCTCTGACATTGTGGGCGCAGGCATGGCTTCTCCCCCGATGCCTCCTGAGCATAACCAGTGTTGTGTTCCCTCACGGCGCATGTCAGCAAGGCTGCAGGAACAGCGAGGCCGTCGCTGCTTAACACGGGCGCGTACCGCTCCTCGTTAAGAGGATGCGGTCAACTTCTCGGCCGGTGGGCTATCTGTCATACTTGTGTATGTGACCAAGCTCCGCTGCCTCATCTGGTGGACATCTTCTTCCTCGTCGTCCAGCAGGGTGGGGTGTGGAAGGCGCTTCGAACCACTAAGGAGTTTGTAGTACTTGGTACTGAGTTGACGAGCTCGTTGTACTCTGTTTCTGGTTGCAGCTAAAGACGACTCTTCCGAGAGCGATATGTGGATGCAAGAATTCGGGAGGTTTCGGCCATCGGTATCAGTAGAGCGTTTTGACTCAGCCGTTAAAAGAGCCCCGCTAGGCTATCCACAGTATCGAAGACTTAAAGAGGCCTGCAAAAGCCAGGGAGTATGCAGCACTCGCGTGTACTGTGGTCACCGACCTGGGGAAGTGGGATTTTAAGACTAGCCCTTCCCCGGCGCGTTCGCCACCTTTGTCTGCTGCAAGTAAATCATTCGCATGGTCTGTGGAGAAATGTAGCGTAATTTGGCCGTGCAGATGACATGGTAGAGAGAATTGCGAACCGTGTCGGCCATATCCTGGTTGAACTCTCCCAATGGCTTTTTTTGACCTCGCTGACACCCCGAGCACACCTCCTGCTGACCCAGAACTCATCTTGAGAACTCTATGGTTATGTACGGTGTTGCGAGTGGAAGAAGGAACAATCCACTATTATTGTAGAGTCTCCTACAAATGTAATGAATGATATATATAGGTTTTTGGATGACTGTGTCTAAAGGAGAACTTTACTTGCACTGCGGCCACGGCTTGCCACATTAGGGTCCGTCAAATCTAGTTCAGAATGCAGCCCAGCTCCCGTCGCGCAAAATCCGAGCTTAATACATGTATGTACACATCCCACTTTATGGAACAGTCCCAACGGTGGCATTCATCCAAAGAATAAGTGCGTTCTAGTCTTTATTGGTCTGTGTGTACAGCCTGTACTTCATACACATGCATGTACTTGCGGGCTTACATCCTCCACCAAGGGACACCAGAGAGTAGCAGCACACAATTGAACGTATACGACTCAACTTGAGGAAAGACTCGCCATAGTGCTATCTATGCCCGTATCGCTTTTTTCTTCTTCTGTACTGCAGCATTCCTTTCAACAGTTTCGGCAGCTCTTATATAACAGGACCCGGCTACCGTCTGCCATATCGTGAAATACTATAAACAATGCACAACGTCAGTGTAGTTATTGCAATATACATGTAGTTGGAAGTCATCCTAGAGTCCATTCCTTTAAGCAGGAGGCAAAGAAATCGGTGGCATCTAGGAGGCCATATGCCCGAGGACGAAGATATCGCAAGTCTTTACGAAACCAAAGTTAGTGTACAGTTGTTGACCCATTTCTGTCCCATGCAGAATTACCTGTTTGGCACCATGTTTCTTCATGGAGTCGTGAACAATCTTCTGCAGTACGATGGTGCCATATCCTTTCCGACGCTCATCCGGAAGTGTGGCCATCTCGAAGATGCAAGATACATCTGGATCGACCATTAGGTACGAGCCAATTGCAACCAGCTTTTCATTTGCCCACACTAGAATGTGTTCGTAAACAGGTCCCTGAGATCCTGTGTTGGTATCTCCACGAACAATCGCTTCTGCCAGTTTCTGATACATCTCTTTGACGTCAGGCATTCCGTTTGCAAGAAATTGGACTCTGGCAAACTCCTCAGCATTTTCCTGAGTCAGGTAGCTGACAGTGACTCCCGTCCCTGGAGCAGTCCTCTTTGCCAAGTCCTCTCCATCTTTGAGTTTTTCGGCTTGTGCGTCGGGGAGTACCATTCCGGCTATCGTAAAAGCCATCGGGAAGAGTTTGTGTCCATCGACCTCGATGTTTTCCAATACCTCTTTAGCATTCTTCGGAGTTGTATGAGGAAAGATCATAGCACCCCAGTTTATGGTACTATTTTTTGGAATCGCTTCTCTGATCTTTGCTTCCAATGATTGTGCGTCTGGAAAACGGATCATTGAAAATGAGTTGAGGAAGGGGAAGGCTACTTCGCACGCCGCAAACTTCAATTCCTTCTCCGATTGTTCCCATTTGGGCAGACCCAGGGCTTGAAGGAACATAGCAAAGCCTTTTTCCAAATCCTCATAATGCTTGTTCATTTGCTTGGCGTCCAAGACGCTGTTTTGAGCCGCTCCTGACATTTTTTGTTGGCACTGAGCTGCGGGCACCCCAATGAAACAATAGAAACAGGGACATGTGCGCAACAAGAAGACTATCAACATACCAATGTAAGGAAATTAACCTACTCAAGATTTATATGGCTGCGTTGTGTTGATCTTCAAAGCGTATGGTTTTCGTTGCTAACAAATCAGTTGAGTTTCATCTAATGAGGACGCTACTGTCGGAATAGGATTCCGAAAGCCCGCAGTGCCTGTGAGCTTGATAAGTTATCAATGATAAGAGCGCACCAACATGACCCGTCCATGTTAGTACATTTATCAGCGTTTGTTTACATACTGATTCTACCAACCAATTGCTGCTGAGTGAACCCGTTTTCATCTGCGTTGTTGGTAAAATATGGGGAAGATTTTTGTAGCGGTTTTGCGGAGTACGTTGTATGTTTTTTGTAGTTTTCCCAAGGCCGAAAAACAGCAGGGAGAAGGCATGTTCGCGACATGATGTTCCCGTCTCTCTTGTGTGTCAACTTCAACTAGCGCCCCCAGCTTCGGAAGTGCCTGTTAGCTGCGTCTGTGCCTATGTGGGTACGCTATATTGGGGCATTACTAAATGCAAACACTTCCGCCACATTCTACCGTCCTTTGTATGATAATCAGCAGCGGGTTTGAACGAAGTTGTGCAAAGAACTAGGGTGTCAAGAGCTTGCGACCTGGCTTGGGTTTGGCTTGGGCGGAAAAGCCCAAGCCAGCCAGGCTACCCCCAAGCCCAAAGCCAGCCAACCAAGCCGCCGATGTCTGTTTCACGGGCCGAATCACGGCGAAATTCACGCACTCTAGAAAACAGCATGTACAACCGCACTTTTTGGTTTTGGGTTTTTTTTTTTTTTTTTTGCTATCTATCATAGATAATCTATGCCCCGGGGATCAGAGAGAACCTCTTTATGTCGTTCGTTACCTTGCCAGTTTATGACGTCTACAGTATTGACATTGGGTTTGGTTTCTTGTCGTTGGACCGTGGGCTATAAAGAAGTGCGTTGTTTTGATCGTTCTGAAGGCCTCTTAGTGTTGTACAATTGTACGGTATTATATTGTACCTTGTAAGCAGCAGCATACTTGGAACTTCTCCTTGCGTCCCCGTCTTGTTTGAGCTTTGTAACCAAGAGAATGGAGGACAATTCGAAATTAGGTGAACAACCTAGCCAGGGGAACGCGAGGTCTACTGATAAAACTGCTCGTGGCAAGCGCGCTGATGCTCGTAACAGAAAGAGGGCCAGGGAAGAAGCGCCATCGGCGGCTGCCCCTTCTGCTAGCCAACAGCGGAGAAAGGGCGCAGAGCAACGGGAAGAAAACACTGATTCTTCCAACCGACAGGGGTCAGAG
Source organism: Halocafeteria seosinensis (assembly GCA_001687465.1). Taxonomy (NCBI): domain Eukaryota; class Bigyra; order Bicosoecida; genus Halocafeteria; species Halocafeteria seosinensis. The sequence continues at coordinate 42,903 of LVLI01000918.1, forward strand.
GATTCTCGCTGGCAACCTAGAAACCTGTGCCTGCTACCGGGTAGCTTGAAAAACGAACTACTCAATTGGTTGGACGATTACATCCGGAAAGAGAACTTGACGGTGTCAGTACCCCCAAGCCCAAACCAAGCCGCCGAATCGCCGATGTCTGGGGCCCTGGGCAGCAAGCTGAGTAGACATTAAAATTAAGATGTGTCCTTGCGAAAAGCCCGGATTTTTGACGGCCCGGATTTTCATCCACAGTCCGGGCGGAGGGGTTGGCTCGAGCCTCGAGTACTCTACAATCACTCTATCCTAGCCGTATAAGTAACTCACGGTGTTACTCTTAATGGTACATTGTGGAAAAGATCCGTTGATGTCGTATTTTTATATATATGTGTGTGTGTCTTGTTGGAGAAAATGGACAATATCCAAACACCATGTGCGATATGGCGATAGGTTGCTTGAGATGTGAAGTGCTGTGGTAGAAATGTATATTATGTCCTACCGGCTAAACGGAACCATTTAGGAGATCCTCACACCGTGGAATACCTCCCTAAACCTCCCAAAGTTTCACCCTTGACCCCTCTGTGTGTGTGTGTGTGTGTGTGTGTGTGTGTGTGTGCTAGTGTTGCGCCCGGTCGTTCGGTACTTCAGAAAGACCTGGGTAGCTGCACCTTCTTCGATCTCGAGCAGGAGATGTACTTTAATCTGGGCTATGATGACGAAAATGAGGTGGACGGAATCTCTGGGGAGCCCCCTCCCGCGTCAGGTGGAGGCTTGTCATTGGTCACAACTGTTGCGTCGGGAGCAACACTTCATCCTGCCTGC
>LVLI01000926.1:0-16481 GCA_001687465.1 Halocafeteria seosinensis
GCATTACACATACCTCTGCCATTGCAGTAGTCAATACACCGAGTACGGCATTCAACTCCTCGTCGGAATGTGGGATCCCAACAGTGGCAGGTGTAGTCCTCCGCCATGAATCCGTAGGGTCTGCACTCTGGAATTGGAGGAGCTCCAAACCTTCCGACAAGATCATCAATTCGCTCAATTTGTTGACCTCTCCTCCCTTGGATAGGATACGCTTGTGAAGCATTACGCTCTCCAAACTGTTCCGAGTGAAACGGAACCTCAAATTTTGCCCCATAATCTAGCCACTTGAGGTCAATCTCTCCTCCATTCAAATCAAGCATGCTTGCTACAGCTTCCGGTCGACAAGTTCCATGATACACCGGTCGGTTTATTTGACCTCGCCCACTGAAGCTTTTTGCCCATAGATTACCACGCATTTGCCCTGTCGGAAAATCAACATGAGCGTTAGGAGCAAGCATCGTACCCACCACGTCAATTTTTTCAATATGAACATTTTGAGCAACCGGTAAATTCCATATGATAGCGGCTGAATAATTGTCCTTGTAGAAGTCGCCCGTAAACCCTTTGCTCAGGATACTGACATTGTAGGCGAAGGCGGGTAGGGAAGCGTTATCTCGTCGGTACTCGTGCAGATCCCCAGGTCCGGCATCATATTCAGTATGTGTATCATTCCAAATAACATTGATAATAGTAGTGGGCACAGACTCCGGATCCCACTGACCGGGAGATGCAATGAATGGGCGGAACCCTGCCCCTTTCAGAGGCGACGATTCGAACGGTTCAAAATTTCTTTCCTCGCCTAGGGTTGCCAAGTCTAAGTCAATAGTCCTAGCTCGCAACAGGTCGTGGGCATTCACATGGAACACATTCACATCGGGTCTAATACCCTTCAGGTAAAGTGTGGAGAACCGTATGTGAGCTGTTGCTGTACGAGGTAAACTAGCGAGTCGTTGAGATAAGCTGCGCAAAGCGCGTCTCGCACCATGGAAGTCGACAGGGAACGGAAATCTACTATCCGCCTGCAATTTCCTACCAGGTTCATCCACACTTGCAGTTTGAGGGATGAATGACTCATTTGACCCATATATAATGTTACCACCACCCATCACGGCTCCCTGAGGAAATTCGAGTGTTCCTTTCACCGCCAAATCATCTCGATCGGTATACACGTTGCCATTTAGTTGGTACAAAAATGGCTCAGAGGGAGAGCCCCATACGGCGCCTACACTATAGCTTCCCATGACTACGTCTCCTTCCATCGCGGTCAGTCCCTCTACATCGGAGCCATTTGGAGACTGCCAGTTTCCAAGGACATAGGCATGGTATAACGGCAGGTCTGGGTGCTCATTTCCTCCACATCCATTCGACGTAGAGCGCACATTACATTTGGAGCCACACCAACCCGGGGGGCATACGCAATAACCCCCCTTACTGCACTTGCCACCATTAAAACAGGTGACTCCTCCTCGAAACCACCTACTGGGACGGCATCGCCCAAGCATGTACTCCATTTCACCAAGTAGCATTTGAGGCTCCTTCACGTACACTTCAAGCCGAACAATTTGACGACGAGGCACAACAGGACATTGTAAAGCAGGATCCACTATTTCACTGTGAGCCATATTTGCTTGGTCAGTTCCATATATCACTTCGTCCAAGTTTTCCGGGATCTTACAACTCCCCTCGGAGTCCCTTGACACTTGGAATGGAAATCGAGCCACAATGTCACCTTGCCTGTCTCTTGCAACACATTCGTAAGCCTGCAGGACAGTCTCATTAAACGGATAAGGCCCGCCGCCTTTGTTCACAAGCGTACTACTTATTAAATTATCGCCAGTAACATCAATGATCTGACCTGGTATCATCAGTCCTGCCTCGGGGTGAAACTCAGAAACATAAGGTTCCTCCTCCGAAACCTCGACACCACAGGCCCTGCCTGTCCATCCTCGAGAACACACACATCCAGAGCACGTACAGATTCCATTCCCTGAGCACAGAGAAGGACAGAATTTCAGTTTCTCCTGGGGTGTAAAGTTAAGGCATCCTTCTGAAGGGTCAGCAGAGGGCGTAACAGATGGAGTGCGACTGTTTGAACTGGTGATGGAAGGTGTTGAGCTAACAGTTGAGCTCCCTGTGGTGCTTCCAGTGGAGCTCATTGAAGCCGTTGGAGTCCTAGTCGCGGTCTGGGAACTAGTTGTGAAGAGTGAAGCTGTATTGGAGGATGTCTCCGACGGTGACACAGTAGACGGCTCGGTGCCAGCCGCACTTGAGCTGGCGGATGGTGAAGCCGTCTCGCTTGAAATTGAAGTGCCAGTTTTACTCGCGGTAGTGGTGTGACTCGCCGTTGCACTTGAAGACTGACTTGCAGGAGCGATAGGGCTGCCGGTAGAAGACGCACTCGTGCTTGGAGTCGACGTCGCCGTTCCGCTGGGAGCACCAGACTCGCTCGCTGTTGCACTTGAAGACTTGCTTGCAGTCGAAGGTCCAGTTCCACTAGGAGTACCGGACTGGCTGATTGTTGCAATAGAAGCCTTGCTCGCAGTCTTGCTAGGGCTGTCGGTAGAAGACGCACTCAAACTTGGCGTCGAAGTAGCAATTCCTCTAGGAGTGCTCGAGTGACTTACTGTTGCACTTGGAGATTTGCTTGCAGTCGCACCAGAGCTGCCGGTAGAAGACGCACTTACGGGAGTCAAAGTACCAGTTCCGCTAAAAGTACCGGACTGGCTCGCTGTTGCACTGCTCGTTGTACTTGGTGAACTGCTGGCGGTGGCACTAAACGAAGTATAGGGCGTGGCCGTACTCGTGAAACCGCTGGGTGGCGAACCACTAGAAGAGGGAGAACCAGTCGCGGTGGGTGTACGCGTTCCCGATACCGTCCCACTCACACTACCGCTCGCCGTAGAGGTCTCGGAAGAAGATGGTGTACGGCTAACTGTGTTGCTGGGACTGATGCTGGGGGTTTCGGTTCCGGTGACAGAGCTAGAAGCCGTCGGAGAGACGGTATAAGTGGGTGTTCCAGTAATTGTGTTACTTGTTGATGGGGTTGTAGTTCGAGTTGTACTAGGAGTGCCAGTTGACGACACGCTTGCCGTTACACTACCACTCGGTGTTCTCGTCAAGGTACCCGTGCCACTAGCACTCGGCGAAGCCGTGGACGACAACGTCGCCGTTCCAGTTAAAGTCACAGTAACACTGGCACTGCTCGTCAAGGAACTTGACGGGCTTTCACTTCCTGTCGTAGAGGGTGTGGCCGTACTCGTAAAACTACCCGAAGGTGTCCCAGTAGAGGAGGGAGAACCAGTCGTGGTAGGTGTACGCGTTCCCGATACCGTCCCACTCACACTACCGCTCGCCGTAGAGGTCTCGGAAGAAGATGGTGTACGGCTTACTGTGTTGCTGGGACTGATGCTGGGGGTTTCGGTTCCAGTGACAGAGCTAGAAGCCGTCGGAGAGACGGTATAAGTGGGTGTTGCAGTGATTGTGTTACTTGTTGATGGGGTTGTAGTTCGAGTTGTACTAGGAGTGCCAGTTGACGACACGCTTGCCGTTACACTACCACTCGGTGTTCTCGTCAAGGTACCCGTGCCACTAGCACTCGGCGAAGCCGTGGACGACAACGTCGCCGTTCCAGTTGAAGTCACAGTAACACTGGCACTGCTCGTCAAGGAACTTGACGGGCTTTCGCTTCGTGTGGCACTTGCAGTCGCAGATGTGGTCTTGCTAGGAGTTATTGACGACGTTGGTGTACCGCTCTGACTTGCTGTTGGAGTCGGGGTAGCTGTCACACTACCCGAAGCGCTATGGGTCGGCGTCGAAGATGCAGTGCCAGTTGGTGTCATGGTCTCGGTCGGGGTCGGAGTCATACTTGCAGTCACACTGCTCGTCACTGAACTTGTTAAGGTAGCAGTAGTTGACGGCGAGGCCGTATTACTCCCAGTATTGGTCGGACTCATCGTAGAGCTCGCCGTTTCGCTTGTTGAGCTAGATGATGTCGGAGAAACCGTTGAGCTTGATGTCCCGGTGGCAGTCTGTGTTGAGGTACCCGTTGAAGACACAGTAGCCGTTACACTACTACTCGCAGTGCTTGTTACTGTTGGAGTACCAGTCGGGATCCTCTTCGCTGTCCCTGTCCCTGTCATACTCGGTGAGGAGGTGGATGATGCAGTCGGTGTTCTTGTCGACGTTACGGCGGCAGTGGCACTGCTAGTTAAAGAGCTTGTCGGTGTCTTACTACTGGTACTAGATGGAGTTTTCGACATTGTACTGCTTGGTGTCGCAGTACCAGTTCGAGTCCCAGTAGGACTAGAGGAACCCGTCACAGTACTTGAAGGGCTGCTAGAGGAACCCGTCTCACTCGGTGTCACCGTTGCGGTAACAGTACCACTCACACTACTTGTTGACGACGGTGTTTTCGAAGGGGTTGGACTACCGGTTCCTGTCTTAGTGGGACTAGGTGTTGACGTCCTACTACCAGTTGGGGAGCTAGACCGCGTCGATGTGACGGTATCACTAGGTGATTGGGTGCCAGTCCTAGTCGGGGACTGCGTAGAGCTACTACTCGGGGTCTTTAATGCGCTTCCCGTCACGGTTGCACTCGGAGTTTCAGTCGACGATTCTGTAGCTGTACTAGTGGCGGTCACACTGCCAGTGGCACTGCTAGTCACTGAGCTCGTTGGTGTTTGCGTTCTCGTCTGACTGGGCGTATTCGAACTGGTTGGAGTAGACGTAACGGATGGCGTTGCCGTTCCCGTATGGCTGGGGGTCGTACTTGGAGTAGCCGTCTTACTGCTTGATGGACTGCGAGTTTGAGTCGCGGTCTCAGAGGAGGATACCGAAGGTGTTGCAGTACCGGAATTCGAACTGGTTGGGGTAGTCGTAACAGAAGGTGTTGCTGTACCGGTATTCGAACTGGTTGATGTATCGGAAGGTGTCGCCGTTTTCGTATGGCTCGACGTTGTGCTTGGAGTGGCCGTTTTGCTGCTTGATGGAGTGCGAGTATGGGTCGCAGTCGCAGAGGACGATGTCGAAGGTGTTGCTGTAGCAGTATAAGAACTGGTAGGCGTAGAAGAAACGGAAGGACTGCGGGTATGGGTCGCCGTCTCAGCGGAAGATGCCGAAGGTGTTGCTGTACCGGTACTCGAACTGGTTGAGGTAGACGTAACGGAAGGTGTTGCCGTTCCCGTGCGGCTGCTTGTCGGGGACACAGAGGGAGTAACAGAGGAGGTACCAGACGTAGAGGGGGTGCCCGTCATTGATGGGGAAGGAGATGGCAATGGCTCTGGGTCATCTTCGCCCAAGGGGTCAAACGTAGAGCTGGGGCTCGGCGTAGGTTTTGATGATGGAGACGGAGAAGGCTCGGAGGGCAACGTCGTATCTAAACATTCTTCAATCAGGGAATCTAGGGCAGAGGAAACGGCGCCTGTATCATCGACAAGACACACTTCCAATACGCAGGTTTCGTAATGCGACTGTATATCAACACCACTCTCATTGCAAAACTGGGCGAAATCGCTCTTTAATAGGTGCTTCGCACACTTAGATTCGGCTTCATTCCTATCCACGTCACCATCCTCAAACTGGCAATCGTAATCGGGATCTGGGAGGCTACTCGGATTCGGAGAATCTCCAAAGTCATCATCGTCGTCATCATCATCGTCGTCGTCGTCACCGTCATCGTCGTCTTCATCATCGTCTCCCGGAGTAACATCTTCTATATCCTCACCCGGATTTGTTTCATCAGGATCTGGCTCTTCCTCATAATCAACACCTCCTTTACACACTAATGCATCTTCTGCACCATCCCCACTTTCTTGCGAACAGCTTCCTGTATCCGTGTACCCAATGGACGCTTTCGCGGGAATAACAGCGCTTCCATTACGAAAAAGACTCTCACCCGGTGGTACCAACCAAGTCATTGCGAAATCGTGTCTGGAACGGTCTTTCCCGCTGGTGCGCCCGCCGTACGACTGCCCATCGCTCCCAATGAAATTGCGGTCCTTGTCCCCATTCCACAATCCGCAAAGTCCATTAATACGGTCACGAAATCTACCACCGACGACAACAGACAAGTCGAGATAGTGAAATCCTCGCCACGAACTCACTTTCACCTCAACTTCAGTGCCGTCAGGAAGCGAGAATCGATATTTTGGTGATCCAGAACCAGCACCTATGCGGTGAATTCTCATTCCCGTACTCCCCTCAGGCCAATGCTGAAACGTTAAGGGATTATTGCGCTTTCGATGATCCACATGGAGCCCAACGACTTGAGAACGGTATTTCACGAGTACAGCCTGATTACAAGATACCGTAAAGCACTGTATCTGGCGAGACTGGACAACAAATTCTCCATCACATGAACGGGCAACGTAGTAATCTCCTACACCGAAAAAATCATATTTCACTGTATCAAAAGTTACCATGTGCGGATCTCCCCAACTACGGCAATGCGCCCTTCCTCGTGTTCCATGGGTCATCGTCACAAACACTTCTTTTTGTACACGCCTAGAATCAACGACTTCATCAAAATCCAAAGTGTGATGACTAAAATTACCCGCAGAAACATCAGTCTTCCACTTGTTCACTCCGCCATAGTTAAGCGCCGTCAAGCGAATACCATGCATAGACGATCCGGACGAGTACGGATTGGCTTTAGGAACTAGGGTCATGGATTGCCATTGATCCCAGTTATCTTTATTGAATATTAATACACATTTCGACACAGTAAAGAATGAAGATGCAGCTTTACTGTCGACGACCACTGAGACGTTTCCTGAGTGCTCAGGACGGCTGGAAAGACGGATTTTCAACTCTGACGGATTTTGATTATCAAGCATTACTTCGTTACCGTCGTTTTCGGTAGAAATCTCAATATCAGGGTTGCATCTTTCCCATTCTCGAAGATGAGGGCATCCACGCGAGCCACTTTGAACGGTACGATGACGAATACGCAGAGTCCCTCCAATGTCAGAGGCATTGACGGCATCAAACAAATTTTTAGTGAGTACACATGAAGACCATTCTGACCACTCACTCACAACGCAATCCCTTGTTGCACTCTCTCCAAATAACAATGCATGATACATTTCATCATACAGCTTTCTGGTCTCCAAATCACTCAAGGGACGACCGTACAATCGGACATCATGTACTTGAGCGCACATGCGGTCAGCCCCCGAATGGGAGGAAGCCCCTATGAACAGAGGGGCGTTAAGAGCAGGAATTTGTCCGGGGTGTGGAACTTCTCGCTTGGCACAATTTCCATCGACATACCAAAAAAGCTTCCGAGAACCAGGCTCATATTTTACCAACGCGTGATGCCACTCCTCAAGTGAAGCGCTTGCGACAAAGGATCGAGAGCTAGAACCACTATTCAGCTGAACTCGGGAGGCAACGTTGTTCCCTTCGAAATCCTCGGAGCCGTGGATTTCCACAGAACCTGCGCCATTCCTACGCGCATTGCCATTCCCAACAAAGGTCTGGTCCAATGCTCCCGAGAGTCGACGGTAAAAGATTGATAACGTGAATCCAGCGGTCCAATTGTATTTCCGCAAACCTGGAACCTCAATGTGTCCGTCCCAACACGCCTCCATAACTGGGAGGCGATAGGAATCGTCAGCGAAACCAAACCGAACATCGCCAATCACCTCACCGTCGTTACCACTACCCGATAAGTCGGGAAAGTGATCAAGACCACCTTCATGAGGAGCTTGAAGCCACAATGGAAGATTGTTAGTCAAGTTATGAGGCCGGAGAAATTCCTCGTCTGCTTCGAAGAAAGCAATACCGTGGTCACCATTGCTATAGAAAAGACCGTCATGTCCGTGACCACTGATATCTATTAACCCCATGACATGTTTCGCAGATTCGACAGTACCACACCTCGTAGTACTTGGCAACCCGCTCAACTCCGCCCTCGTAATATTCTTGTCGTAATATCCTAGTACTAGGGATGAGAATACATCTCGGTGATCATTTCCCAGTTGTGTAGGAAGAGATTGCAACAAGCGACGATCCGAAAGCTCAAGAATCCGGTTCCAAACATAGATTGATGACACATACCCCTGGAAAGAAAAGCGATCATCAAGGTGCTCCCCACAATCGTACGAATCCAACTGTGCTAGTGCCGTCAAGCGAGGCATTTGTCCCACCATCAAACATGCGTTTCCCGAACGCTCTGTGATCTGTTTTGGAACCGTCCTATGTAGGAGGGTATTCCCGTCAACCTGGATTCTGAGTATAGCCGTTTCATCACCGTTGTCGTTTTCCCAAGACACAAAAATCATATGCCATCGCCCATCGTTTATCTCAAAATTTCCCGGGAAACGCTGACCACGAAGGAACACGTCTACAGTGTTCACCTCAGAGAGAAACACTGTCATTTCATTAGTGGCCGTGTTTTCCGAGGTTAATGAAAGTAGAGCCTGGCTCTTCGTGTTTGTAGTTCTTACCCAACAAGATACGGACAAACCGTTCTCATGGAAATCGAAGCTGTGCGGGACCCGGCTTTGGATACGGTTGCCAGTAGCAGGGCCATGCAAAAATATCCGTGGAAGGTTTCTGTCAACATGGCACACCCAACGCGAGTCCAAAAGGGTGCGTTTTTTCGGAATCGGCACAGTGCTGCCCTGTTCTTTATTTTCATCTTTGTCTTTATCTTCATCCTCATCTTCATCTTCATCTTCATCCTCGTCTTCATCCTCGTCTTCATCCTCATCTTCATCTTCATCTTCATCCTCCTCTTCATCTTCATCCTCGTCTTCATCTTCATCCTCGTCGTCTTCATCTTCATCGTCTTCATCTTCATCCTCGTCGTCTTCGTCTTCATCCTCGTCTTCATCTTCATCTTCGTCTTCGTCTTCATCCTCACCTTCCTCGGAGTCTTCAAGCTTCCATTCGAGCTTCAGTCGGGTTCGTCCCGTCCACTCGTAAAACAGAACCTGCCTTCAACACAACAATGCGTCAGTTATCCGGATTCTGGTAACATAGCAAGGTAGCCACTTGGTACGCACCTCAAAGAAATGCTTTCCCTCGTCCAAAGGGAATTTGGTGGATTTTTCCTTCGATGCGTGGAGGCCATCGTTGTCAATAGCCTGACGACGACCAAAAAATAAATAAGCCAAGAATTCATGATCAAACGTATAACAGCACTTGGGCAACAACATCCTCTATCATATACGTACGAGCCCACCGTCAATGTAAAGTCTGGAACCATCATCCGACGTCAAGTAAAACTTATACTCGCCGGTTTTCGGCGCATCGACGCTTCCTTGGAACCGCGCGAAAAAATGGGTATCAGCATCGTTCCCGTCCGAATCGACAGGACCTTGCGGCCAGGCTTCACCATAATCTGTGTTAATGTCTAACTCGTTCCAGATGAACGTGCTTCGACTGTCTTCCAGGATCTCCTCCCGGGCCGATTCCACGCTTCTTCTGTCCTCCACTTCATGGTGATTAAACCGGAACGCTTCGCCCTTCCATCCGGGGGTGCATGCGGTTGTGGTTCCCAAGAGATTGACCGCAAACAAACTTATACACAAGAGATAGACGCCTTTAAGCGGAGATTCCCGCGTTCGCCAATCCTGCACCACCCACAAACAACGAGCACAGTACCATGAATAACTGCACACTTCCCCACAGGCACACATCTTGCTATCTCAGGACGTACCATGCTTGCTGTCAGATAAGAGTAATGGCTGTAAAGCGGCTGATAAAGAGGGACAAAAGCCCCGTGTCTACGTCGCAGCGACCTAGGTTTTCCGAGGGGGGGGGCTTTTTCGCTTGAACACCACGACAAACAAACAAACAAAAAGGGGGAAAAAAAATACGAACAACCCCAAGTTGAAATCAATTTGACATTTTTTTTCTTTTCACATAGTGTCAACCAACCACAGTGTTGTACACCTTTGCGAGCGATGCCGTTTCCTCGGCTAAAGGCGGCCCCGCTCGGAATCCTCTTCCAAGAGCCGTTGCGCCGCAACGAAGCGCGCGCACTGGCTCTTGGAGCTTCAACATCCCAAACAGGATGGCTGACGTCAGTTCCCAAGTGGGAGGGCACTGATGGCAATGACAAAGATGGCGAACGTCGGGATTTTTCTAGTGATAAGGGAAAAAGTGCCTCTAAACTAGGGAGCTGGAGGTGGAAGGGAAAAGCAAAAGCGTTACCACCCGTTGGGCCGTGGCCCATGGGCCGTGTTACATTCGTGCGGGTCAGTGACTCCTCCAGCACTGCCAGAAAGAACACATCATCATATAGAGTCCGAATGTTGGTTAGAGCAATGTGGGGAGATCTTCGACGGCGTGAAGATCCCCCAACTACATTTCCACTTAGTCGGTAGACCATAAATTGTACACACTACTACTCATAATGAAATCACCGAAGAGAAATGAGCTAGTGTTGTATGGCAGTGCTTCCTCCGACGAAGGTTACTCAGTAAACTGACTGACTTCGAGGTTGAGGTGGAGGAATCGCATACAGCATAGGTACTTTATAGTGTACAAGCACAGTATACACCTGTATGATAAATAACGACAAATGGAAGTGTCGACATCATTGAGCGTTGCGTGGGCTGGTACCTTGGAATCCTTTCTGCTGGCTGCTGTAGGCAAAGGCCATGTGTAGAGAGTTTCTAACGCACACACGAATAATAGCATAATCGTGTAATTTTAGTAATACCAAGCAGTGTATCTAAAACCTTGAAAAACGGTCGTCTATGCAGAGTCGGCAAAGAGCGACTCAACGGCGTCGGATGAATTGCCTCCAGGTTGCTCCACAACAGGCCCTCTGGGAATTTGCTTCTCGTCATTATTGGAGGGTGACACAGCAATGCGCTGACGAGGGAACCTAGGCTTTGCACTCTTCCCGAAGGAGGCCCAAATGGCGACTGCAGCGAGGACGAGAACAATAGTGCCGACGAGCGTACCTACTATTACACCAACAAGTCCAGCGCGAGATTGGTTAATACCAATCGTCCCGCCACTATTTCCAGCGCCCTGTGATAGGATTCTTCGCCGTTCCCCGATGTTTGGTTGGAGCACCATCAAGTGTAGTGTCTCATCTGGAGAGTGCAGAGGCACTGACACGTTAAGCTCCCCGGTGCTTCTATCAAAATCTGTCATGCTAGAGTACACGAAAGCTGCAGACTCATCGTCAAAGACATCTGTATTCAGCAGGGAGACAAACATCATTTGCTGCTCATCCTCGGTGATACTTTCCTTCAAACTGGTGTCAAGAGAGATGGCCAAATGTACCTCGATATCGCGTATTGTTTCGAACTTCAGTCTGACAGGCAAGCACGAAACTACCAATCTCTCAGCAGGGCCAAAACCGATGCCTGATTCGCCTGCAGCTACTGCGAAATCCGACGACATTGCCATTTCACATATCTCTAATATCTCCTCGTTTGTTCCCGTCTGAACAATGACTTCTGAGTCCCTCCAAGCACTAGCAGTCATGCTGATGCGCGCCGAGATTTGGACGTGCTCAGCTTCCAACTGCCGCCGACCGCGCAGACGATCGGAAACGAAGGATGAGCTGCCACCTCTAACATATGAAAGGTCCACAACTTCTGTCAAAATACTGTCATTGTCATTCGTTTCAGTAAAAGGTTTCTCAATGATCAGATCTTCACATCGACTGCCACTCCAAGGAGCTTCGCAGGTACAAGATACAACGTTCGCGTTCGTGCGCGAGTTTGAGCCACAAGCGCTGCCTCGAAAGTTACACACTTCTCGACAGCCACGGTCACAAGCAGCTCCAAACCATCCTTCCTTACAAACGCATTGATATTGGGGAACCCGATCGCTCAAACGAATGCCGTCGTTAGTTTCATCAAAAGGCTTCGCACTGGACCCCACAAAAGGGAGCATCCGGTTCGCTTGCTGATCTCCTGATGCGGCAGCGAGTTCCAACTGAATAACAGAACCATACACACTACCAGTGTTATGCACCGGCACCACATTACCGTGTTCGCATATTCTAACGTCGCAGTTCTCCCCTATCCACATGGTGTCACATATACACCCGCCGAGAGATTCATTATATCTTCCAAATGTGCAGGTAGCGTTCAACGCTGGGGAGTTACCGGACTCGTCGTCCCGTTGATTGCAGGTACGCCCCGTCCATCCAGGTGAACACTTGCATTCGTAGATCTCCATGGCAGATTCACCTTCCCCAGTGACCTTCGTTACAGCGTCTCCATGAAAACACGAAATAAGCTGAGGCTTTGAATCGGAACACTGCTCACCAGAGTATCCCGGCGCACAAACGCATTGGTCACCTCGTATGGTACCATGCACACAGCCAATAGGCTCCAAACAATGAGGACCCTTCCAGCCGTGTAAGCATCTGCATTTCACATTTCCTTTTTCATCGAAGGGGTCGCTCTGACTCACCCAGGCGTTTGGTCCACAGCGGCTTGTCTCGCATCTATCGCCTGTCCAGCGCAGTGGGTCGAAGCAGTCACACATGTCAGGGTTTGTTCCGTTACACATTCCCCTACCATTGCAGTAGTCGATACATCGGGTACGGCATTCCACTCCTCGCCGGTAGGTCCGGTCCCAGCAGTGACAAGTGTAATCTTCCGCCATGAATCCGTAACGTCTGCACTCTGGAATCGGAGGAGCCCCAAACCTTCCAACAAGATCATCAATTCGTTTAATAGGTTGACCTCTCCTGCCTTGAATAGGATACGACTGCGAAACGTTCCACTCACCCATGTCGCCCGAAAAGAACGGAACTTCAAACTGAGCACCTGCATCTAGCCACTGGAGATCAATCTCACCGCCGTTCAAATCGAGCATGCTCCCTACTGCCTCTGGATGACACGTTCCACGGTACAATGGTAGGTTTATTTGCCCTTGCCCACGGAAGCTCTTTGCCCATAAATTACCGCGCATTTGACCCGTGGGAAAATCAACGTGAGCGTTCGGAGCAAGCAACGTACCTACCACGTCAATTTGCTTGATATAAACATCTCGTGCCACCGGTAAATTCCATATAATAGCGGCTGAATAGTTATCCTTGTAAAAGTCTCCCGTAAATCCTTTGCTCATGAAACTGACATTGTGCGCAAACGCTGGCAGAGACGCGTTATTGCGTCGATACTCATGCAAATCCCCGGGTCCGGCGCCATATTCAGTATGCGTATCATTCCAAATAACATTGATGATAGTCGTAGGGACCGACTCCGGATCCCATTGACCGGGAGGAGCAATGAACGGGCGGAAGCCAGCCTCCTTCAAAGGAGAAGCTCCGAATGGTTCAAACTTATTCTTCTCACCAATCGTTGACAAGTCCAAATCAACAGTCCGAGCTCGAAATAGGTCGTGAGCATTCACATGGAACACATTCACATCGGGCCTGATACCTTTCAGGTACAATGTGGAGAATCGAATGTGAGCTGTCCCTGTACGAGGCAAGCTAGCGAGTCTCTGAGATAAGGCTCGCAAAGCATATCTCGCACCATGGAAGTCCACAGGAAAGGGAAACCTACTATTGGCCTGGAGTTTCCTGCCAGGTTCATCCACACTTGCAGTTGGCGGAACAAATGACTGATTTGAACCGTAAACAATGTTACCACCGCCCAATACGGCTCCTTGTGAGAAGTCGAGCTTTCCTTTTACCGCTAAATCATCCCGATCAGTATACACAACGTCATTTCCGTACAAAAATGGGTCAGAAGGAGCGTCCCACAATGCACCCACACTATAGCGCCCCATGACTGCATTCCCTTCCATTGCCGTCAAGCCTTCCACATCCGAGCCATCGGGAGTTTGCCAATTCCCGAAAACATAAGCATGATATAAGGGTAGATCTGGATGATCATTTCCTCCACAACCGTTCCAATTCGAGCGGATACTGCACTTGGAGCCACACCAACCAGAAGGGCATATACAATAACCACCTTTACTGCACTTTCCACCATCTGAACATGTGACGCCTCCGCGAAACCACTTATTCGGTCGACACCGTCCCAACATGTATTGCATTTCGCCCAGCATAGTGCGTGGCTCCTTCAAATGTACTTCCAGTGCAACGATTTGCCGTCGTGGGACGATGGGGCATTGCAAGGCAGCATCCACTAAATCGCTGTATTGCATGTTTGCCTGATCCGTTCCATAGATCACTTCGTCCAAGGTATCTGGAATCCTACAACTACCTTCAGAGTCTGTTGCGACTTGAAACGGAAACCGGGCCACTACCTCACCTTCCCTGTCTCTTGCAACACACTCGTATGCCTGCAGGACAGTCTCGTTAAACAAGTAGGGCCCGCCACCTTTGTTAACAAGCGTACTGCTTATTAGATTGTCGCCGGTAACATCAATGATCTGACCTGGTACCATTAGTCCTGCCTCGGGGTGAAACTCGGAAACCGAAGGATCCTTCTCTGAAACTTCGACGCCACAAGCTCTGCCTGTCCATCCTCGAGCACACACACACCCAGAGCAAGTACAGATTCCATTCCCTGAGCAAAGAGAAGGACAGAACTTCAGCTTCTCTTGAGGTGTCAAGTTTAGGCATCCTTCGGAGGGGTCAGCAGAAGGTGTACCAGACGGAGTGCGACTGTTTGAACTGGTGATAGACGGTGTTGAGCTGACAGTCGAGGAGCCGGTGGGTGAAATAGTGGAGCTCATTGAAGCCGTTGGAGTCCTAGTCGCAGTCGGAGAACTAGTTGTGGAGGGTGACGCTGTCTTGGAGGACGTCTCAGAACCGGATGGTGACGCAGTAGCCGTTCGAGTTGCAGTCCAGGTCGGAGATAATGTACTCGTTCCGCTAGGAGTACTGGTATGACTAGTCGTTACACTTGAAGATTTCGCTGACGTCGGGGTAGTGGTTCCCGGTTGCGCTGCCGTTTTACTGCTTGTTCTGCTTGGCGTACCTGTTCCTGTGGCGCTAGAAGAAAGTGACGGCGTGGCTGTGGAGCTCGGCGTAGCTGTCGAGGTGGCAGTAGAGGAGCTACTCGGCGTGAGCGTTGAGCTTGGCGTGCCAGTCCCCGTAACACTAGCCAAAACCGACGGAGTCGCTGTTCTGCTGGGCGTAGCGGTGCCTGTAACACTAGAAGAAACCGAAGACGTGGCTGTGTTCGAAGAGGTCAAAGAAGCTGTCACCGTTCTTGTCACCGTCAAGGTAGCACTGGAGCTGCTGGTAGCCGTCGGTGTCATCGAAGAAGATGGAGTGCTTGTTGCAGTGTTGCTGCGACTAGGACTGGACGTTGGGCTGCCGCTTGCAGAGCTAGAAGCTGTGGTAGTAGCGGTACTACTGGGCGATACTGTCGCAGTGCCAGTCGGACTGACCGTGGATGTACCGGTCGGTGTGGGTGTAGTACTGGGAGACTGCGTCGGAGTCTGCGAGGCGGTCCTAGTCCCCGTCGCACTCGGAGAACCAGTCGGCGACTCCGTGGAGGTACCTGTCGCACTCACACTGGAAGTGGCACTGCTTGTCAAGGAGCTCGTTGGCGTATGGGTTCTCGTCCGCCCAGGTGTATTCGAACTGGTTGAGGTAGTCGTCACGGAAGGTGTTGCGGTTGCTGAACTACTGGGAGTAGTACTTGGAGTAGACGTTGGACTGCTCGAACGACTGCGAGTCCCGGTAGAGGTAATGGAGGGAGTGGTCGTCCGCGAGGAAGAACCAGTCGGTGTACGGCTGCTTGTAGGGGAAACTGTGGGTGTAACAGAGGTACTAACTGAGCCAGTGGCAGAAGTAGAAGGAGTACCTGTCATTGACGGGGAATGAGATGGCAATGGTTCCGGGTCATCTTCTCGCAAGAGATCAAACGTAGAACTGGGGCTGGGGGTAGGATTCGATGACGGAGACGGAGAAGGCTTGGAAGGTAATGTCGTATCTAAACACTCTTCAATCAGCGCATCCAGAGCAGAAGAAATGGTGCCTGTATCACCAACCAGACACACTTCCAATAAGCAGGTCTCAAAATGCGACAGTATATCAACACCACTCTCATTGCAAAACTGGGCGAAATCGCTCTTCAGTAAGTACTTTGCACACTTAGATTCAGCGCAATTCCTATCCTCTTCATCATCGAACTCGCAATCGTAATTGGGATCTGGGAGGCTACTCGGATTCGGAGAATCTCCAAAACTATCATCATCGTCATCATCTTCGTCATCATCATCATCGTCGTCGTCATCATCGCCATCATCGTCGTCGTCTCCCGGAGTAACATCGTCTATATCCTCACCCGGATTTGTTTCATCAGGATCTGGCTCTTCCTCATAATCAACACCCCCTTTGCACACTAATGCATCTTCTGCATTATCCCCACTCCCTTGCGAACAGCTTCCTGTATCCGTGTACCCAATGGACGATCTTGCGGGAATAATAGCGCTTCCATTAAGAAAAAGGTTCTCACCCGACGGTACTAACCAAGTCATTGCGAAATCGTGTCTGGAACGGTCTTTCCCGCTGGTGCGCCCGCCATACGACTGCCCATCACTCCCGATGAAATTACGGTCCTTGTCTCCATTCC
>LVLI01000930.1:0-29281 GCA_001687465.1 Halocafeteria seosinensis
GGTATTCAATTTCCGCAAGAAGTGCGCTTCAAACCAATCCGGCTGTTTCGAAATTTGAGGGGTATCGGGCTTATCACCCCTCAAATTCTCGAGTAATAAGTGAGGAATACAAAAATCACATTCCTGGATGACTCTTTAATTTGCCCAACCAGTGCAGCGAACGCACCCGCAGGATAAGGATGTGATGATGACGATGATGGTGGTGATCTGCCTGTGTACTCTCACTCTTCAGACTGTCTGGACACCCCAAATTTGAAACTAAGGAAAACCCCGAGCTACAGACCCTATCCGAGCAGTCCTAGTAGTAGTGTGTAGTATTTATGGCCTACCGGCTAAGTGGAAATGTAACTGGGGCAGTGCTAGCACTACGGTTGTACAAGGACTCTATGAGCACACACACAAATGTGACAGATAGCCCACCGGCCGGGAAGTTGACCACATCCTCTATGAGTCTCTATCAGTGACCTGAGTGACCTTCATAGATAAAGCCGGCAACGGGGTACAAACCAGTTGGACATCCGTTGTTTCCCCATTTTCGTACTCCTGCTATGACTCAAGTATTTTCCAAGCAGGTCGAATGATTGACCCAAGTCAACTGGGGCTTGCCAAGATTGGGGGTTTCAATCAAATGCATCGTGCATCCTAATCAATCTTCGTCGCTATAGATTAGCAAAGTTTGAGCGGTTATGTTTTGGTTCGACAGGCGGGCGATGTGATGAAAGAATCTTCGTTGATCGCGCAAGGGAAACTCGCGTGCCATAGCTCCTGCCTGTCATTGAAATTGTTTTGATCGGGCCCCCAATTAATATTTGACTTGATGGTATCAATCAAACCTCCCTAAGATTAAGATGCATAAATATGGAGTGACGATCATTCCTTTCAGGCCCCCAATTAATATTTGACTTGATGGTATCCAATTGCCTATCCTATTGGGCCTGCGCCTCATACCGATTCCATCGAAGGCTTCGAAACGTATCTTGTTGGAGGAAGTGTAAGAGACTTCTCACGGCGCTCCGGGCGGTGAAGAGCCTCAGGATGTGACGTCAGCAATTCCTCTTGTGGAAGTGGACGCGTCCTTCTAAGGAGTTGAGTTCTTCTCAATTGCGGAGCCCTGCTATCAGAAACTGACCGACCACTTGTAGCGAAGGAAGTACTGCCCAAAACTCGAGGTACTTGTAGGCAACTGCTTTCGCAGCCTTGAGCTCGTCCTTTGAATGGATATCGAGAATTTGCCACTGCCGTGTTCACAGCTCTTTCAAGTAAGCTTGGCCCAAGGGGAAATCTTCCGCTTGCTTTATGTTGTGCAGCTTTTGCTTATGTGGCCGATTTTTATATGTTATCATCTTTGAGTTCACTCTAATGATATTTACCACCCACTATGATCCATATTACCGAGGAAGGATCTGAGATTGAATTCTGACATACTTCGATTCTGTTTAGCCTAACCAAGACGAAAGGAGTCATGGCACTATGTGCATCTCTATGGGTTCTCGCTTCGGGCCGAGTTGTGGCCGTCACGTGTGAACTTCACAGCACGTAACTTCACATTCTGTGGAATTTTCGTTTAGATACGGATTGTATGAAATCATAGGTGAAGTCAAGTGAGCGGTCAACGGGGTGATAAAATGCCGCCTCCTATTCCATCGGCTCCCATTGGGATACCGCTGCTGCGAGCGTCGTCTTCGGTACCGAAATTATCCATCAGTTTGTTCTGCGACTTGATTTGTCCATTCAGGTGAGCAATTTACCTTGATCCCACCGAGAATACTTGCCTATTCAACTTTACCTCTGTGTGAGTTTCCTTGCGCAGTGCCAAGCAATTCCTGGTTGTCCAACGCGAGGTAAGTTACCACACAGCGTCGAAGGAATCTCACCACACCGAGGAGGATCTATTTGTCCTCGTACAACTTACGTGGGTAAGCGTGTGTTTCTCTATTTGCTGAATGTAACTACAGTTGGTACCTCACCTGAAGCAAACCAATCCGGGCGAGGTCGACATCAAACTGTACTTCGTGCCTCAGCCGTGGCATCCTCAGAGCGGTACCCTGGTAGAAGGAGCTCTCTCGGTCCAGAAGGAGAAAGAAGAAGCCACGGTAAGAAAAAGAGGGGAAGTAAACAAAAAAAATCTTGGTTGATAAAGCAACCCGAACTTTGAATGCAAAGCAGGCAACCTTCGTAGAGCATTTGTATGATCAGCGAGAAAACTTTACTGACGACAAACTCTATGATTCTAGCCGGCGAGAGATATACCACAAACTTGCGGATATAGCAGAACGTACGTGCTTTAAAATAGCTGCTGTGCTAACTGTCCTAAGATGCACTTTTGGGGAACGTCACATCGAACAGAATCTGAGGTCAGCAAAGATGCTTTCTTGAAGAATTTGGAGCTGACTGAAGGTGGCACCCATGTAACGCTGGATCTTAAGTTCTATGCCAAGTTAGTATCCTTCTCTTGTTTGTCACCATATTTCTTGCTGAAGAGCGCGCGTGGTGATCTCGAGAGATATGCAGGTACCATCGGATGAACAGTATTCACGTCACTCCAACTGTCGTCATAAACGGCATTCAAGACCCATCGGTTTCCAGGTAAGCCAGTGTAGAGGATAAACGCGAAACATAGCGGTATGCAAAGTTCATTCGCTGCTGGAGTGCAGCTCTTTCACTAAAGATGACTGGATCAACTATCTCAGAGAAAAGTTCTCGCTATCCTGCTAATATCAAACCTATGTAAATTCACAAGGAATCGCACGTTCTTCACCATTCCCATTCAGTATTCCCACCCAGTATTGCTTATAGAGGTGAGACTTGCTCACTGACATACTCATCCGCAGCGGCCTGGTTGGCTAGTCATGTCACAGTCCCAATCTGAGGCCACAGCTGGAGAACTGTGTGTAGTCATAGTCCAGCAACGGATAATAAATGGATGGACAATGCCATTGGGCATACTCCAGCGTCCCATACAGTTTTTGTAGCCAGCTCGTTAATGATCAGAGGATGATGCTCTGAAGACCAGTGGTAATACTACCAACTTAACGTGGTAATGCACGCAGTGCGAAAAGAAAGTAACGGGAGACACTTGACCTGCGCTCTTTAGCTCTTCCGCGTGGAGCAGCCAACAGCTGACTCGGACAACGCTCCGTCTACTACGGTGTCTAGTGGCCAGTCAGGTGAGTGACTGTTCCGTTTTCGTAGCTGCGTGTGCTCTTTGAGTCTGTCAATAGAGGCTACAAACTCAACCTCTTCTGTTGTAAGAATGATTTACGGGAATTGTACTTCTCTCGCAGCTTGAAATCGAAGGTACATGGATGTCATTAAGTGTAGAATACCCATGGTACTCCTTGCGACCCGGGCGTCCGCCGACGTGGAGCCTGCCAGCCTGTACTTACAGGCAGTCAATGGCTTAGTCCCTGTCTCGTCAAAGTCGAGATATCACATCTTCATAAACAGAAAGACAATGACTCTTGCCTGTCTAATGGACTATCTCAACATATTTGCAAAGAGGACGAATCCATTCCCGTTGGCGGCGAAAGGTGACCTCGACGAGGCACGAGGCATTTGCGCTGTGCGAGCCTTCTTTGTATTCCTAGGCACGGCGTTGGCATTGAGAGCCCTTGACAATTTCGCAAATAGTGAACATTGTGCGTATGCAGAGCATTGGGTAGGTGACAGAAGTCTCGATTTGACTCCGACGACCTTTGTGTGTTGGGAAGGATCGGAAAGAATATTTGACGACAAGTCATGCGAACTGGAAGGATATGTCTTTGACACTGGAAATCTGAGTGTCGGTATCAATGAGACGGCTTCATATAAAGCGATATTTTGGAATGTTCAACCTATCCCCAACTCTGGAGAGCTCGAAAGCTTTGAGCCTTCTGCTACTCCTCCATTTAGCAGGGAAAAGTGCGACGGAAACATAAGGGGACTACCAGTCTCCGGTACTATCGTCGACGACTGCGGCCTCGAAGGATGGAGATTGAATAATTCTTCACCAAGCATATGGGGGTTTTGCGTTGTCTTCATGTTCTCGATAATAATGCTCATTGTCTTTGAGTTCGCGCTGCTTCAAGTGCTCTACGATGACGATACAGAAAACATTGACAAGCGATATCGACGGTGGTTCTGGAAAGTTGCCGAGAAAGGCCTGGATTCAGGAGAGCCGACAAGTATGCCGAACTCAGTTAAAATATTCCGATTTATTTTGTACTCTGTGTGGTTATCTTTCCCTTCGGCATTGGTGGGAACTTCCTTTCCCGGCTGTCGGTCCACGATTGGAGCGTTCTATCCAATCTTTTGGTGAGTATCCTTGCAAACTATGTAGCGTCTGAAATACATAATTGCGCCAATAGATTATATATTCGTACTTGTTTGCAGGGTAAAATCGCAAACTGTTTTTGCCGGATTAATGATAGTTGTTCCAGTTGCTTATGCAGTGTCTTACATCGCCAGGGAGTCCGAGTCAAACAATGCTCAGAAATGGTACATAATTTGCGCGACAGTACTTGCTCGGTTTTACGGAATCACTGCTACAGTCTTGAACTTTATCATGGGGACTATAGTGTATCTGATTATCCTGTTCAGTGGTTTCCCAGAGGTATCCGTCCCAGGCTTTAATGTGCCGCTTACCGCGTGGCCCAGTGACCGGCCAAGTTTGATCGCCAGTCGGGTATTTGTCCTCTTAGTAGGCCTAGTCGATTTACTGCTTCTAATATTCAGTGCGATACAGTGGTTTGTATCCAAATGTGGTGGAGCGGGTTCACGGGAGAAATCCGATGACAACTCGCAGAGTGGAAAAATTGCAGACGAACGATTAAATTCAGTGGCATCGACGGTAAATCCGGTTGCGAAAGGTCAGAACTCAGACAAGGAGACGGAAAAAACTGAGAACTCGAACACAGAATCAACGGAAGAAGAAGGAGTAGAATGTAACGGAGCCACACCTACGGTGAACCCGGTGCAAATTGCCAGAGAACGGAACGCAACGGAAAGCGCGCAAGCAGAGAACCCAGGGAACGCGGAATCCGAGCATAATCCTGAGTCACCAGGTGCTCATGATTCCTCTGCAAACCCGTAGAGAGTTCCAATGTCCTGGTAACAACTAGAGCAGCATAATACTACATACACAGTAGCCAATGGTTAATGACGGCGTTTGTCATTTGTGGTTCGTAAATAGTGTAAAGCTACGTAGAAAATTTCAACTTTCCTTTCGCTGGTTCGCTGGTTTTCTTCTATGTAATCTTCTGGTAGGAGTATCCTTGAACACCTCTTGCTTCTGTCTATGTTATATCCTTTCGTGTGCGTTGTATTGCTTCTCCCAACCCGTGTATTTCGGCTTAACTGAGAGGACTGAACTTCTCTTATACACGACAACTAGACATGCTTTGCTCAGGAATATAACAAACGCATTATCATGGTATTTAATGTAGAGCTCTGAACATCCCCCAATACTGTACTATGAGGGGACAGGAGAGCTCAAGAGACACAGAAGAGAATCCATACTGAACACAAACAGTTTCGTGTCGTGGTACGTATCCAATCACACGAAGAACGTGTGGATGTGTATATTCAACATGCCTCGGTGTCATCAAACTGAGGCAATACGTCTGAAAATCAGTCCAAACACAACAGCGGTTTCGGCCGAGCAGTTTGGAGACGTTGTTCTGGAGCTCCTTTGAGGGTTCGAATACTGCCTACTTAGGAGTCACTGGAAGCTAAAACATTAAGTGTAAATATACGTTGTGCATAGACGTCATAAGTCTACGATAGATCCTCCTCAACTCTTAGGTATTCACCAACATCTGCTTGATGAAGAACCACTGTCGCGGTAGCGTCTAGCTCTCTAGCTCGTTCCGTGGTCTGAGAGGAAACGCCAAATCCAAGAGGTTGGTTATTCATGGAGAAAACTACTACCCCTGCGTATTGGGGGATGCCTTCGGTCATTCGAGCCACACCCCCTTTTGTGATATGATTTCCGTACAGAAACGTCATTTCGGAGGAGGGCTTAACCCACACCTTATACTGCAATACCAGGGAACGCACTTAACTCGTTAGCGTGAGTTCCCTCAGCTAGAAGACATCGACAGCTATGCTCATCTTACTTTTGCATATTGCGCCAAGTAATCAAGCGCTGTAATCTTCAGATGAAACTTGTTCGATTTTGTGAATTTGCCAAAGCATGTACCAAGAGATACTAATTGCTTCGTGCCAATATTCGTCGCTATACGCATCATTCGCTCACTGTAGCCATACAATGCATTCGCATGCAGGTCAAATGTCCAGACTCACAATATTCATCTTACCTGACATAGTACACCCTGTCTTTGTGCAATCGGAAGCAGTATTTCTCATCCTGCCGATCAATGAGACTCTTTATATCCCGCCCGATGCTGTATTCGAGTACACACGTATACAGACAATAAATGTCGTATGATAACGCAGTACGAGTGGCCTCACCACCCTTTATACAAGCGCCAATGAACTCGGAGTCAGTGGGGGACTTGAAGCTCACACACCATCGGGACTCCATCACTATTCATCAACTATCAGCTTACATCTTTGCTAACTTTTCAAAGAAGGTCTTTGTTTCCTCTTCCGTTAATGGACGCATCTTATGTGCCCTTTAATCCACCAGAACAGGCCCACAAATGAGGGTGCTAAATTGAAGTGTGTGTGCCACTGAGACAAGGCTTCCCTTATGGAGATACCAGGACTGGCAAGAGCGAGTGCCAGAGTAAGAGGGAAATGTATACAGTGACCATGAACAAGACTTCCGTGACACCTACCCTGTATGCACGGTGCAGAGTCGGTGTAAAGAAGGACCTACGCATCACCTTCACAAAGTACGAGGTTCACAGCTCATTTCATGCAGTACCAGGGTATACGTCGTTTACGCACTGGTTTGTCCATGCTGAAAGAGTCTCGACCGTAGGATAAATGATGATGGCTTCGACATCCAACAAAAGACAGAAAGAGATGGAGAGTGCCAAGTATATCGTCGTGGGAGGCGGTATTGCTGGAGTGTCATGTGCTGAACAATTAGCTGCACATGATTCTCAGAGCAAAATTCTCATTATTTCCGCTTCCAGATCACTTAAAGGAGTACGTA
Source organism: Halocafeteria seosinensis (assembly GCA_001687465.1). Taxonomy (NCBI): domain Eukaryota; class Bigyra; order Bicosoecida; genus Halocafeteria; species Halocafeteria seosinensis. The sequence goes on from LVLI01000930.1 coordinate 7,103, forward strand.
GTTCTCAGGGTCCCCCGTCACTGAGAGAGACCTTCATTGACCATTCAATTGTCTGCAGATTCGAAACTATGTCCGTGTTACCTCCAAACTGGAAGAATTTGAAGTGGTGGAGCAGTAAGTTCACTTCGCGCAAAACGCCCGACAAGGCAATGGACTTTGACCGTAGAGAGAATGATCTCATTGAAATATATACAGACCGCTTGATTTTATGCAACAAGACCATGACAATATTCGCGCGATACAAGCCCGGGTGGACCATATTGATTCTGAAAATAGAAAATTGTACACCTCTGGTAAGTTTAGTTGAGGGTTGGTTTTTAGCCACAGTCAATGTCATTTGCCTTCGGTGTATGGAGGGCAGATGGCCAAGTATTTGGTTTTGAGAAACTCTGCTTGGCTTCGGGTGGGAGTCCTAAACTCTTGTTCCATCACCCCTCTGTGCTCGGTATCAGAGATACTGAGACAGTGGAAGAGCTGCGCAGAAGATTGGCGGATGCTAAGCATGTCGTTGTCGTGGGAAATGGTGCAATTGCTTTAGAAACTGTACATTCCGTACGTATGCATGCGTGGTTTACTCGATTTTCAGTGTCGGTGCACCCTTTGCTTATGTGGGGATACAGATTAAAGATGTTGAGGTGACGTGGATCATGAAAGAAGACTATATGGGGAGTACATTTTTTGATGCAAGTGCGGATGGGTTCTTCCGTAGCGTTCTCAGCTCCCAAGAGAAAACAATCGCTGGTCACGGTAACGAGTCTTCCGGAACAGAGGCATCTGTCGTATCAAGTTCTGGAAGGGAAACTGATGTATACGGTAATGCACTAGGACCTAACTGGATGAAGCTACTAAACGAACGTTCTTCAGACGATAGGATAAATTGGAATTACTCCCGTAGCAATTTGTATTTTGAGACTAACTCTTGGCCAGAAATGATACGAGCGCATGGTCCAGCAAGGACAGGTGTGCTACAAGACGGAGAATGGCATGAATTCCGCCAGCTGCGCACTGCACGAGGAACGAATGTCGACGGTTCTCTGTTTACGGAAGCAGACCCTCAATACGCTAGTGGTTCTAAGCTAGAGCTCCAACTTTCCTCCGGCAGGAAAATTTCCTGTGACCTGATAGTGTCTGCCACTGGGGTCCATCCGAATGTATCAATGGCAATGACTGCCCCGGCACCGACCAATGTTCAGGATGATTTTGCCCCCTCAAACGACGGAGTATTTATGCTGGGAAAAGACGGGGGCCTGAGGGTTAACAGTAAGATGCAAACCACCGGTTCAAGCCACATATTTGCGGCAGGAGACTGTGCTTCAGTACGATGGCCTCCGTCGAAACTGTGGTTCCAGATGAGACTTTGGTCTCAGGCTCGGTTGCAGGGAATGTATGTTGCCGATTGTATAAACCTCGGGGACGAAGGAATCGAGAGCGAACTTTTCACTGCAGCCTACAATTTCGAGCTATTCACTCATATTACCACGTTCCTAGGCCTCAAAGTGGTTCTTCTTGGACTGTACAACGGACAAGGTCTTGGAGAACACTATGAAGAAGCTATCAAGAACTGCAAAGTATCACGGACAGACAACAAAATCGAAGGCGAGGGCAACATTGAACATTCTGCAAATGACAGCAACCATGGAAATCAATTGATTGACGGGGGTAAACTCGCGTCGGAAGCGATGCAAACGGGCAACATAAAGATATTATACAGAGTCTCCCCTCCGGATACTACCAACAATTTCGAAGGCGAATACATTAAACTCGTCCTTCTTAATGGCCGTGTCGTCGGCGCAATATTAGTCGGAGAGACAGAACTCGAGGAAACGTGCGAAAACCTGATTCTCAATGGAGTGAATGTCCAGGCTCTCGACATCGACATCCTCAACCCTGAGGTCGATATTGAGGACTATTTTGATTGAACGTCCTTTACAGGGGTGTTTTCGGTGTTCCGTATTCGTCGCTCTAGCCATTGCCGCTGAGCAAACCTCAGTGGGCTCACAGCTCTCTGTGGCGATTCAGTCTTGCTGCTCTTATCGTGTGGAGTACTACTTGAATTATTTGTCCGGGGGATACCGTTAGACTGGGAATCCTTTCGTTTCATTCTCTGCTGCTCCTTGGTTTTCGATTTGCTCCGCGAGTGAGGATACCCTCTCCACTGTGCTGGAGAAGTAGATCTTGAGCTAGGGCGTCTCTTCTTGGGCGACTCGGTAAACGTAGATGCCTCGGTACGCTTTGGTGAGCGCTTCCGTTGCCACATATCATTTCGCATGAGAATTAGAGACGAAGGATTCCCTGACGATGCCGCTTTCCAGTAGTATTCTCCTTGGCTTGGACGAACGCCACAACGCGATACTGTCGTTGCTGTTAGTTGTTGCGACTGGTAAAGACGATGCCGCCTCCTTAGTTCGCTCAAGTCGTGAAGTGGAGGTATTTCTACAATCTGCGCAGAATCGACAGATAAATGCGGCAGTCGTCTTGAAGAGTCGTTGCCCTGAGATACCCGGTGATCTGTGGTTAAGGTCTTCGACCTCCTCTTTGACGGAGACTGTTGTTCGATGGCGTTTACCTTAGAAGATACCACCAGTGGAGCGACTCCATGGGAGAGAACTGAGGCAGCGATAGACAAGTCGGCCGGAGAAGGGCTCTTCTTGACGTAATAGACGGAATTAATAGAAAAGTTCGAAGCGCTCTTACGGCGCTCTTTCCCCTGATATTTGTGAATGGAGATACTTTGTATTCCTTGTTGAAGAAGCGACGATTCTTTGGATAACGAGTCCAAAGAATTCGATCGCGATCGTTGCGAAGCCGCTTGCTGCATCCCTTGAGTTGTCTCTTCTGACCGCGACCTGTGTGGAGCCGCTTGTTGCATCTCTTGAGCAGTATCGTCAGTCCGAGATCTATGTGGAGCCGCTTGTTGTACCACTTGGGTAGTATCCTCAGACCGTGATCTGTATGCAGCCGCTTGTTGCATCTCTGGAGTTCTACCTTCAGACGGTGATCTGTTTGACGCTTGTTGCATGTCTTGGGTAATATCCCCACTCTTATCCGATGTTTTGGAAGCCACTTCACCATTATTGTTTGCGAGCCCTCTTGGCGGAGGGTTCGGTGGTGGTGGTGTACCGCTCATATTCCTCCTTATTCGATTAGCTCTGGACTTTCTTTTGTTTGAATCCACATCCTTCATTGTCTCTGTCGTGACCGGTGACGGAGAAGTGGAGGAGGAAAATGAAGCGGAAGTGGAGGACAAAACAGTGCAGGTATGTTCACTTCCGGTCGTGATTTCGCTGCTCAGGGAGGTTTGCACAGTGGAATACATATGTTGGGCTGCACTTTCTTGAGTCGTTGAGCTGACATCCTTTCTGTCTAAAATTGTTGCACTGGGCAAACCTGAAGGAGAGGAAGCACGGCGATAGCCCTTTCGCGATGTGGTTTCTCTGTCGCTTTTATCCTCACTTTCCGTTTTGTGTGTTGATGTACTCCGTGTGAAAGGTTCGCTACTTGTACTGCTGATCGTGTTCCCAGTATCGGCTGGCCGTGAACTAGGTGCCGCTGTCTGCATCGTCGTCTTGGCAGTGGTAAGAACCGTGAAGCCCCTCACCGTCTCAGTCGCGCTATCCTGCGCAGAGGTGAGTTGTTGATTTTGCCGACGAATGATCATCTCCCGAGCTTCTTGCAGGAGATCTTCAATGCTATGCGATAGTTCCGTGCTTATCTCTGCTTGCTTTGATTTAATTTGCTTATATTGAGTTTCATCATCTTCCTCAGACAACTGAGCATCCGTCACCTCGTGATTTTTGTCTGAGGCGTTTCTCTCTGTCGTAGACGCACTGGAAGTCAACCTTATTCCTGACGTTGTTTCGGCTATCATCTGAGGGTTCTCTGGGAGCCTAGAAGTGACCGAATCAGCCACCTTACGAACTGGCGATCTCGCTTGGAGAGTGCCCTCTGTAGACCGCTGAATTTCAGTTGCAGCGTCCTTGAGAGAAGTATAAAGCGAATTATACAGTTCCTTGAGCTCTTTAACCGTCCTATTCGTATCCTCTATTTGTCTTGCTTTCTTCTCATCCATCATCTGCATTTTGTCAAGCGTTTCTTTTCCCTCTCTGTACATTTGATTGCACGCCATAATCTCTCTATTAAGGGCCTCGACTTCCTCCTCTTCGCTCTCCAACGCCTCACTTCCCAAGGGTGGTGGGGGCGGTGGTGATGAAAGCTCCAGCATGTTCGTCTTTGACAATAACGGATCCCGTTGTTGGCGTATGTCGTCATCACTGATTTCATTCCGATAACGCAAGGGATACAACATTTGCCGGCCGGAGGTTCCTGGAGACGGCTTTTTCGGTTTAGGTTTACTGCTGATTCCTTGCATGGCTTTATCAACGTATTTTTCAGGAGACATGTGCACGTGTCTCTCGGGCGTTGACTGTGGTTGCCGTAGGGATGACGTGCGTCCTTGTCCGTGCTCTTGGTGTGAACGCCCCCGCCTTAAGGGGCTGTTGTACATCATCCATTCCTCCATTGCAAGTCGGGCAATAGCTAAGTTAAGCTAGGTCGGTCCCCCCAACCGATACCCGGTTGATGTTTGTTCTAATTTTTTTCCGAGCACCCCCTGTCAAAAATTTCCCGCGAGAGTATCCTATTCTAAACCTCGGCTCTATCGGCACTAAGTTTAGCAAAATAAACGCATTGAACATACATAAAAATACTTAAGTTCCAGGTTTGCGCGCGTCAAATGTGGAGTTCCACTCTTTACGCAAGACGCACCACCACCACAAGCGCCTATCACGTTCAACTCCAGCCATTCATGGTCAACTGATCCATTCAAGCCAATGCAGTTTGTGGGTACTTCTTGATATCTGGGGCGCTGGGAGCCTTGTAAACGAATGGAGGGATCAGGTTGCGACGGCGGTCGCACTTTGCGACCGCATGCATATGCACCGGAATCCGGGTTCATAGTGTGCTAAGCATAAGCACGACTGAGACTATTCACTATGCTAATGTATTAGTGTTTTGGTAATGATGGGAGTGCGTTTATGGAATGGAAGCTGTGTCCGCATACACACCGTTCTGAAGACCTCATATACCGGCGCTTCATCGCCCCATTCATTCACCGTTAATGAAGGAGACTTAATTGCTCATATTAGCACGCTATGTATCCCAAATTAAGGCGAGGCCGCTCTTACAAGAGCAGCAACTTTTTAACAGGGAGCCCCAGTTCTGAGAAAACCAGTGGTGGCTTGGCCACCACTGCTCCCGGGAATGTTTCATTTTACTCGGTCGGTGGTACTGAGGAAGTGGTGGATAAGACAGATGTTTCCCCTTCAGAAACTTCGCCCATTTTGGCAGAGTCGCCAGCGAGAAAAAATGGACAAGGGGACGCAACGGCCGCTTCGCCTTTCAGAGGTACGTTGAGCGAAGTTCGTCCCAGTAACAGCAACATACGGACAACAAATGAGGCCAGTCAACAACGGCTACGCAAAAACGGTTCCTCGTATACAAGTCAACCGAGTGACTCGAAATCGAAAGAGCCGGTCGACGTTAACCAATTTTTCGAAGATGAATTAACTTCGCTGTCCTCGCTCCAAGGGTACGCCAGCTCGACGCTACAGGATCAGGGGGGATCAAAGTCAACGACAGACAATGAAGAGCAATCTGAACAGCAGCAAGATCTGGGAAAGCGTCTTGCTAAGGTTAGACATATCAATACGAAGGAACCAACGGAAAGCAGTACGTACTGTTTTGTTGTCCGGAGTAGTGGAATAGTCTCAAATATTCATAACACTTGCAGATAAACTGAGCGTTAAGAACAACATTAAGTACACAATGCCAGAAGAGAAGGTAGACAGACTCTTGACGCTATCCAACAAAGCGCTTAATATGATTGATGTACAATCAGAAGTGCCGCGAACGACACGGAGACGCAGCAGCTTTTCGTTTGAAGAAACTCAAGTTGATGATTCTATCCAAGAAGCGGATGATGCATATAAAGTGAAAGCTCAACATGCGTCTGTCAAGTCTGCGCGGGCAAAAGTAGCTCTTCGTATTCTCGAATATGTGTTTGAGAAACTCCATGATTACAGCGGAGTTCTCAGACTCGTTAGCGAAGCCCTTCAGTGTGCATTGTATCGGGACGAGGAGCAGGCTCTGGATGTTTCTGAGCCCAGGACGATTTCGATCCCAGAATGCTACAGTGCTAGGGAGAATAATGAAGAAAAGGCAAAGCTGTACAACAGTGAAATTACGCGTGTTATAGCCACTGCCGTGACGAGGCTCAGTGATAGGGATCCGGACGAAGGACTGGAAAGCGAAGTGGAATTCCAGCGGCGATGGACCTCAGAGCTTCAATCGCTTCTAGAAGAAGAAGAGGTCGCTACTTCAGAAGCTCCGACCCTAGGTGCGGGAAGTTTAACAGGGCCCTCGATGGTTGACATGCGTATGGACAACAGCACTTATTGTAGTGAAGGCCCGCGCCTAGCATTGGTAAGTGTAGTTCGAAACTGTGGCCAGGAAAGTATTTGGTGTTGTGCCTAATCATGCTTTACAGGTGAATCACAAATTCTCTCTACTCAATAACCGCCTATCCGAAGAAAATAGTCGTCTTCAGGTGATGAGCTCCCGTGTCGAAGGAATAATGCGTAAAATTACCAATCGATGGAAGCGAACGATTCTTGTGCAAACTTTTCGAACATGGAGGGAGAATGCAGCCAAATATCGAGTGCAGCTTCGAAAGATTCATAGCATCCTCTTAAGGTGAGTCGTTTTACCGGTGCTCAAGCGATGTTCAGAACTGTATAATATACCTCCACCATCTTCTACAGGGCTTCATTAAGTCGCTTGAAACGAGTGTCATTTCAAGAATGGTCTCGATATGTGAAGCGGAAGCGATGGCAGCGAATCGAAGAGGAGGCGAATAAATTAATGCAGTCAGTGACGCATCTCACGCAAGAACGGGATCGAATGTGCGAGCATGTAAGCCGGTCCTCCTTCTTTCTGTCGTATCACTCACGCTACTAAGAACCACTGCTCCAGGTTGGAGAGCTAGAAAATGCTAGGAAGGAAGCTTTGAAGAGGAGACAGGACCTCCAGCAGTCCATCTCGGAACTAAGCGAGGACCTTAAGACGAGTAAGTAGTTTGCTGCAACTTCATTCAGTCACGTACAAACATGCATCGTATTGGTATGGCAGAAAAGGAAAAACTGAATGATAATACCGAATATCACTTACGCTCGTCCACTCGTGCCTGGATTCGATTTGCGGATGCGTCCTTTGAAGCACAAGTGAAATCCTGTTCTGTTACGCTCGAAACTCTTTCTGGTCCTCTTCCTGAGTGTGCTCCTGTTCACGGAATCAATGAGCATTGCTCCCTCGCTGTGTCTGACTCTGCATCCAACAGTATGGGGTTTGGTGATTTTGGCAGAACGAAGCCTAGCGAAAATCAAGACGATCAGCAGATGGGTCCTTACGCTGAGGACTTGGCTTCTGAAGAAGCCCCAGAAGATAGGCGAAGACGATCCAAGGTGGGTACGGATCAAGATCCAACCATGTACCAAGAAGCCCCGGAGATAAAAGGCTTCCGCTTGGACATTGGGAATGATCAAGGTTTCGAAAAACAGTATGTTGTTAATCCGGTATTGCTTTTAACACCACAAGAGATCGCAGCCGCTAAAGCAGCAACGTCAAAAGACGACCATGGTGAGAGACTTCCGCTAGACACTGTAGCTCAGCAAAGCAGTCTTCCGGAACTTCCTCCGTTTGAACAAGAATGTCTTAGAACACTTGCATCGTTGCCCTTTGATGTTCTTTTGTTGCGATGGGTCAATTTCCACACTCATAATGGAAATGTTGGACTCTGGAGAGACTGGTGGAGGTTGTGGTATCGAGAAGTTACGGCTCCAAAAGCTAATGCCAGTGTTGGTGTGCGGGACCTACGCAAGAAAGTCAAAAAACACGCTCGCCGTTCCACGAAGGTACCGCGGCGAAGGAGCGTCCTCGCAAGACGGGTCAGTCAGGCAAGCTCTGGTGGTGGCAGTATGCCAGAGCAGAGCCGTTCCCGGACGCAAAGTTCGGCGAGCTCTATGAGTGGGAAGAGTCGGAGTGTAGCCCAAAGCGGAGTAGATTATAACGAAGCTAGCCCGGCAGTGTTTAAGGCCTTAGTGGAAGCTACCGTTCCATTCCCTGCCGAAGATGCCATTCTGATGAGCAGCAGCTCCTACGGGCACGTCCGTTTTGGCGAAGTAGTTGACTCGGCCATTGAGCGCCGCTCTTCTTATAACGTTCGATCTTCAAGAAAACCGATGGAGCGCTTAGAGCTATCGAACGGTATGATTCAACTCGATCCGAGCTTCACTTTTACGGAACAGCAAAGTGCGAGTGATGCCTCCCAATTGCTTGACATGCACATTTGGTGTTATGGACTGCTCAATTCCATCCCACGTGACTCCTGGAAACTGTTGCCCCTCAGGAGAAAGATCGAAAAGGCCGCGGGGGTCGTACAGGAGGAAGAAGCCAACACAGCTAAAACAGGGGCTGAGGTGGCGGATTCGGCTGTGGAGGATCATAGCTCAGCAGAGAAGGAGCTCAACGAGCAAATCAAGGAGGAATCTGAGTGGAGAGGTTCGGTCATGCAAATCGAGAATTTTGGAAACTCGCTCAGCGGGGGCGATGCATACGCACTACTCTTGCATAGAGTGAGTGTGAGCAACTCTTTTAGTATGACGCAGCTGAGCACATGTCGGGAGCTACTTTATCCGGTGGATAACCTCTCTCGCGAGGGCTCCTACAACCCGGCATCAGTAGAGTGGCAATTTTCTCCGAAAGAGAAACGCTCGAAGTCGCGACAAAGGAGAAGCTCCGCTGGATACGCTTCGACAAAAGGGCGTGAGGCAAGTTCGGACAAGGGCGCTCTCACGGCTGTTGCAAAGGACAGTTCGTATTTGGTATACGTCGACCGCGACAGAATTCGAGTACAGCTGCAGGTACCTAGCGTATTTCCTACTTGTTCTCGTCCTTCTAGGGCAGGTTCAAGCTCCGCTTCCCAGAAAACAGATTTCGAGAATATCATGCGAGATACCAGGAAATCCCAGCGTTCAAATGCATGCCTCGTTCCATTTCCTACTGCGTTGCCGCAGTTCCCACCGGTGCTGTCTCAGGTTGATGACACTGGTCGTGCACGAGAGATTATAGAATATCTCATCCGTATCGGCTGTCCAAAAGGGCTACTCAAGAAAGAGCACGTAATGCAAAGTGAAAAGTTCACCATGCGGAACTTAATCGCTGTTGCCTTTATAATGAGTCGGTGGCCTGAGCTACGTTGCCCAGATGGCTGGTGTACTTTTCCCAGGGACTCCAGTGAAGACCACCGACAGACAAGTATGCCAGGTGAAGAAAGTACCCAAGGAACAGAATCAAATTTTTCTAGCACTGACGATGATAACAAAAAGAGCAGCATTCATACCCGTATTTTTAGTGGGAAAAGTGTGGACCCACTGCTCCCATTCCACGTTATCGCCGACCATGATTGGGATTTCGAGGAAGAAAAGAGGAAGCTACTGAACCGAATGGACAACCTTATGGCGGTTGGTGATGATACAATGCTTGCACACCCTTGTACGCTCAAACGAGTAATGGAAATACTCACACGGCTTCGCTTGGAATGGCGCAGCTACGTCACTGCCGTGATGATGATTTCCTCGCCTACAGATAGGGCCGATGAGACATTAAGCATAAACCCGGATGATGAAGATATACCAAAGTTATCAAAACTCGCCGAAGGAGAAGAATTCCACTCCGACTTCTTGGAGAGGGCTCACAATCTTGCGGAAAACTGGCGCTCAGCAGCCCGAATTGACACAATTGATCATCCCTGGTATGACCCACAGCTTCGTAAGAACGTCATGGACTCGCGACCAGTCACGTTAGCGGCTGTGGCGTTACAGCACGTCCGGGACGTCGCCGACGAAGCAGTCACAGTGCGCCGGCTTAGGTCATCTATGTGGACGAGGCTAAGAGAACATATCCAGTCCGCCAGTTGGAGTCTCGTGCGTTCCCTGACTCAGTCCGCCTCTCATGGCCCTCACTCGATCCCAAAAGACCCTCCAAAGTCTGGTTTAGAAGAAACGAATAAGACCCCATTTACCGACGAAGAAGACGGCCTTACAATCATTGACCGAGGGGCCGTTCGTGTCTATCATGCTTATGCGATAGCTCCGTTGAGTATGCTGAACCCTATCGCTCCAGTATATCTCTTCGTGAGTGATCCCGAATGGCTACCGGCAGATGTGACAGCTCCCACTATACAACAAGCCACCCGTTTGACCCTGGATTATACACAGCAACGACAGGTGGTTTCGAAGGTTATGTCGCAGGATCCGGATCTTGTCATGCGGACACTAAAAGAACAGTCTATATTCGAAGCGTCTGGTCTGCCTGATGATCCCCAAAACGTACGCGACTTTGCAAAGGGAGCTACTAGGGCTATCATTTCTTTGATTAGCATCATATCCGATCAACTTCAGAACTGGCACAAGCTCACCCAACAGGTGTTTCTTCACTATGCGGCCACAGCGGAGGGAGATGCGGATACTATGGATTGGAAAGAGTTCCTCGGATTCGCCAAGGAGTGCAGAATAATGAGACGCGATGAAGAAGAAGAAAAAATTCGTGAATCCCTCCGCAAGAAGAAACAGAAAGGACCGGTTGGTCCAATTCGTCAAGGAGGCGGAGCAGGAATGGGCAAGTTCTCTGTTTTAGTAAGCACAGGAGGAAAGTCAACACTAGTACAAAGACCGAGTAGCGCGGATGACTATAGCAAGGTTCCTAAGAGTGGTCTAACAAGGAGAGAGCTTCGAAGCTGCTTCATTGAAAGCGTAGCTGACGAGAAAAAGCGAGATCAGCTCCGCGCGCAAGAGAGTGACAGTGATCCGTTTTGGGAACCAGACGCAGAACTTGGGCAAAGTGAATTTGTGAGTTTAGTAGTGCGAACAGCGGTGAAATATTTCCGCCGTGAGAGAATCGCCGAACGTGCGCAATCCAGGATCGAAGAGGAGAGGAAAAAGCGGGACAAAGCACGGGAGAGCACTCAACATGCCCCTCAAGCTGGAAACGTCCAAGCAGGTGGTTTGGCGATTGCCGCCAAGTTACGGGAAGGGAAGATGACTCCAGACGACTTTCTTAAGTTGAAGCGAGAACGACCCGATTTGTTCAATGCTGTTAGACGTGGAGATTACGGTATCGACCTCAAATTGACAGCGGACGGAATGATGCAGCAATTGCAACAGAAGAATAAACAGCAAGCGAAGGCTTCTAAGGAAAGGCAGCAAGCCAGTGATCACGAACAGGATCCGAAACAGTCAAACGACGGATCTACCAAACCCTCCCAGGCTTCGGATACAGATGATTTCAAGTCAGCAGTCAAAACTTCACCCGTTGGATCGTCTTCCCACGGAGAGGACTCGTCGGCTGATGTGCCGTCTGCCAAACGCTCTCAGCCTCCCCCTTCAGATAAGCTCGCGGCGAACACTGCAACGGAGGGGCCTTCTTCCATTAGTAAAGACTCATCGGTCTCAGAAGGCGCTACTGGCGACACCACTTCCCATAGAGAAGAGTTCACTGAGCATTCTCAGCATCACGTCGCCGACGAGCATGAGTTGGACACGCATGATATCCGAACGTCTGAAACTGCCGACAGCCATCATTCCGATACTCATTCTATTGGAGAATTCTCCACGAAACGTGACAGAGAGAGGGATGTTGCGTTTTCATTTACCCCCGAGTCATCTAGGGGAAGCAGGCTCTCTACAGGGGAGAACGAACAAGAAATAGCTGAAGTCCGGGTGGAGGAGGAACCTGTCAAGGATAAGGATGCGTCAGGCAAGGAAGGTACGAATGGGGACGAAATGGAACAAGCGGAAGAACAAGATCTTCCGGAGGAGCATTCTCCAGAAGATCCCGAGCAGACTGATAAGAGGCGAGTGACGTTTCAGGAGCCAGTTGAAGCACAGAAACCGCGTCGAGCTTCTATGGTTTCGGAAGACGCTCCTGATCCCTTCCAGACTACTGATGCTTATGAACATGATTTCAACGGCGATAAGGTTCAATTTGGAAAGTTCCACTACTACACGGAAGATTCAGTTACAAATCATGTACATGAAAACATCCGTCAAGTGGCTGCTGTAGATCACCCGAAAAGGAACCTAATGGTGCTTACTATCCACCCCTCCGTTGCGTACGAAGCGTTCATGAACTGGTTTGTGCTACGGTACGCCTGCCGTTCTCAACAAAGCGACTGGAATCAAGAGCTTAAGAAACCCGCGATGAGGGCAGTCTATAGAAAATACCACGACAGGCTCACGAATATGTTCTCTGCCTATATACATAAACGAGCATACCGCCTGAAAAAGACTTTGAAGAGGAATAGGCCGAACGAGATATCCCCAGAGGAAGTTGACTCCGTTGTCGCAGCTGGAGCTGGAGCGATGACTATAAATGACGTTTGCGATCTCCTGAGAATGAGCGGATTGCTGCTTAGCAAGAAGAAGAAAAAGCAGGCGGAAAAGGCTCGCGACCGTACAACTGTCACGGGAGCTATTTCGGAATCGTCTATGAAACACTGTATGCTGTTTGATATCCGCGGCGCCGTTAGTCAATGTGGTATGCTAAAAGGTCTAGATTTGCTAACTGCTATTATGAAAGTTGTTGATTCCAATAGGCTCATTGCCAGTGGAGAATATGTATATAATGTAGATGTGGAACTACTTTATGATTCCCGGAAGATATTTCGTTTGAAGCGGTTTCGAAAATTACTGTTGCGAGAAGGCATTACCAGAGTGGAGGGTATTAGGCTGTTCCAGTTTGTTCCAACCTTGATGCGAGTGGACAAAGACCTGGCTCATGCAGTCTTGGCGCCAAGTGAACTTCCGTTGTGGCGTCTCGCTAGATCCCATAGGTCTTCTTATTACTACCTCGTTCGAGAGGAGGACACAGAGCACCCAAAAAAGGAGAAAGGGGAAGTGGGCGGTGAACTCGAGAATGAAAAGTCAGATCAAGAAGATTGGGACGACGTGTTCAATGTCGACGATTCCGAAGACGATGATGACCAAAGCGAGGAAGATAAGGCGAAGGAAGCGAAAACAAAGGAACCAGGAAAACGGAAGGGAAAGAAGGGGAAGGCCGAGAGCGAACAAATTCCTCCACCACCGTCAATTGGATTGGACGAGGAATTACAGTATGGCGAATTAATGGAACTGCTCCCGGCGCTGGCTGTACTGTATGACCCTCGACCACATGTGACGACAGAAAAGAAATTTAACTTGTTTATATCAAAATTCATCCCAGAGGAACTGCGTGCAAAGAAGGGGAAGCTCAAACGTCAACCTAGCAGCAAAAGAATGGATGCCGCTCCTGAAAGCTCACCTCCTGAGACAGTTGACGAGAAAGAGGAGACTGCTGATTCTCTTGAAGAAACCGCTATTGATGAGCCACCTATGCAAGATGACAACTACAGTTTATCAGCATGATCTGAAATAAAGCTGGTCGTCGCGCAATCGTTCCAATGACTACAGAGTTTATTCACTATTCGTTCCAGCGTTGCCGGATCTGGCTCCTTATATCCTCAAGGAATAGAATCAAGTCGCGCGAGTCGATAATTACCGCTGCCCCAGGTAATCTCGGATGGTCTTCCGGAACTATTCCTTCTAGTATGCCTACAGCCTTCGTAGATTCATGGACATCCACGACGGGGCCCCCACACATTCCCATTTCTAGGACACTATCCGTGGCAGCTAATCTTCTCAGAGGACGCGGGTCTTGCTTTCCTATCCTATCATGAGCAATATGCATTAAATCTTCATCTATAACCCTTCCTGAAAGTTGTATTCCAGCAACGTCTGCCCGTTGTGCGTGGGTAGAGTCATCTTTCATAGTGCTGGACTCGTTTGCTCCCTCATCTTCCTCTATAGTATTTAATAACCTATTGTTCCCTATATTTTGCTCTGGCTTTTCGGAAGTATTAACCAACTTGTCCAATTCCTTATTGAGCATATCATCGTACTCTTGGTCAGAAGCTCCTTGTAGTACTTGCCCTGGAACGACGAGCGGCCGCATAACCGTTTCGTCCACTCCAGTTTCGGGRTTCCAACCGCCTCGGACAACATGCCCATGAAAATTATATTCCTGTGTAATTGTATCAGTAAAGCACGCAGACAACACGATAAGTAAGTATGAAACAACCACGTACCCTGTTTCCGCGAGTACCAATGGGACCAAGTTCGAGCACGTCACAGTTGCAGTCATGTTGTTGTAGTGATTCTGAGAAGAGAAAATCATTGTCAACATGTAAGCACGTCACATCCCTGTACACAAGCAAACACAGGTTACTTTTGTAACTTTGCCTTCCAAGTTGTGGATTCTCGCGGCTAGGAATCCAAGAGGCACTTACTGAACTGGATGTCTGAACGTGTAGTGTGGATTATCACTTAGCGGGAACTGAAATACGATGTTGCCGTCGTTAGCATCTCGTAGTTCCACTGTGTACTTCATGTGCTCTTCACTGATGAACTGAATGAACTCGTAACCCTGCTCGGGAGGGTAATATTGGGGGAATCGAAACGGATGCGTCACATGTTGCGACGTCAAAAAGTGTAATTTATTGAATGCTCCAAACGCGGGGGTTCCGTCCTCCGCCAAATTATCAGCGGGACTCTGCTCCAAGTCACTGCCGACAATGAAGGCCGAACTTCGACTCAGGGGTTCGTACTCCTCCATCCCCTGCTCTGGAACCCTAAAATGGGCGGTCAATGTCAGCACGGGGCGGTCCGCCGCCAGCGTCGACATCAAGCGATGGTACATGTATTTCCCGGGCAGAGCCCGGGGAACCAATCTGCTGATCATACCACAACTGAGAATGATCGGATGGCGCATGCAAGGACAATTCGGGACGATAATGGAGACTACACTACTACCACAGTAGTTCCGTCGTGTGAAGGTGGGCAGTTTTGTTTTGTGAAGTTACCAAGAGTTGGTGAGAGTCTACAGGGCAACGGTTTGGTCAAATCATCTCTTATAATGTTTGTAGTTCTTCCGTTTACGACGCGAAAGTGGATGTCGGCTAAGCCGGGTTCGCTGAAATCTACCACCGCCACAGAAGTACGTACTGCAACAGGATGTCAAGTGTTACCTTCTTGGTGTGAGTTCGAAAATCGCGACGCGAACTTCGGGACGATGTTTTTGGATAGGACACTTTCCATCCATCGAATAATTTCCAGATGGCATACAGTACATCTCTCTCCATTTTTGCAACAACGTACAAGCACCTCTTTCGAAAAATTCGAAACGATGCAATTTTTGACGGCGTTCATACAACAAATTGGAGGCATTCACCGTTCAGCGAACGTCGTAAGAATTTTCGTATCGGGGTGTTGTCATATACGGAATCGTACGTTGCCTCGACATGTATGCGTCTAGGAGACTCGGCCTACTGGTATTTAGCTTCACGCACGTAGTGTACGGGTTAGTTAATACACACACATATGTGACAGATAGCCCACCGGCCGGGGAGTTTTGGCCTACCAGTTTACGACTAGGCAGGAGGCCTTCGTTTCTTCCAGGTACAGCAAAACGTGTGTATGTAACAGCCAAGTCTCGCGAAATCATAAGGACTGACTGGTTGGCGCAATGCATCAACCTAGTTACGACCTAAAGATACTTCTGTTGGTCAACGCAAGGTAAAAGTAAAGAGAGGAGAGATAGTGGTCTCTTTTGCAATTGCTTTGTTACTATTTCGTTACCGAGCAGTTCTAACTATCTATGAGACACACACAGGGGTGCCTCCTTTCTCCGTTTCTGCGTCTGAAGAGTTATGCATGCTGCGAGGGGGTCTAGCTGGTATCGGCTGCCACACAGGGTCGGGCGAAAGTTGACTGTTCAGCGTTTGAATGACAACACAGGGAACATGCTGGTTCCTCGCTCCTTCACATAGAGCGCCGAAACAAGTTGACCGGTATAGTTCTTCCAAGTCGATACTGACAAGAGAGGAGTGAATAAACATGTTTGCTTCCTTCGAGTAGTGAAAAGGGATGTCAGGTAGAGCAGGGTATAACTCGGTCAAAGGTATGGTTTCCTGTGCTTTGACAAGCAGTTGCAGCTGTTGCTTCTCGTCGACACTACTCCACGGCATCTCTCCCGCTGAGTTCGAACGGATGAGTACCACATGCTTAAATGAATCCATCGCATTTGCTACACCGTTACAAGGAAGAAGTAAGGTAAGTGAGGATCGAAGCGTAGGAAATCGCCAGTTTTCAGATATGTTCATGTTCTGGGAGACAAGTCTGGAGATAGTAACCTTAAGCATCGAACTGCTTATTTCCGAGCTCTCCCGATTCTGACAATTAAAGTATTGAGTCTGTATACTGAAGTCTTTTTCCGCGGGAAGGACGTCTCCAAAAAGCGCCTTAACCATGGCAGATTTTATCAGCGGAAATGCGTTGTTCCACGAAGGCGGAAGTCTTAGGACGAACTGACCGTGAACCGAACGATGGGTGATCTGGCGCTGTTCAACAAACGCCTTTCTGGCATTGCACTGATCACCGAACAACGGACGTATTTTTGGCAAACGCGAACACTTGTGCTCATTCAATGAAGAAAGATCGAATTTTGGCAACGACATGAACTCTCCTTGAAATGCCATCTTGTGTTCAACACCTTCATCTGGCTCGTCGTTGTCCCTCAGAGGCCTTGTAGAGTGAAGCAGCTTCTGCATACTCTGAATTGGCAATGAAGGGAGAGACGTCCCTTCTTCGGCTTGATTTGAAGATCCCCCTGTGTAAGTGTAGTCGCCAGGCTTGTGTGAAGCGACATCCTTGCTTACGCTTAGATTGCTGTGCTGTTGAACGATGCTTTGTATACCAGCAAAGAAATGTTCACCGTCTAATTGTTCCACAGGCTTCCGGAACGTGCTACGCTGTAGGGACTCTCGAACTGGGACAAGACCGAGAGTACTCTTATATCCTTTGCAAGAAGGACCCAGTCGCTCAGTTACATCAGCAGCTGATGTTTGAGACTGAAAGCGAGGTGAAACAGTTACCCTTACTTGGCTGGCGGCGGAAGACGATGATTTCTTCCTCGGCTTTCTTTTCTGAGGCCTTTCTTCTCTTTCAAACATCTCGTAATCCTCCTCCTCCTCCTCTTCATCTTCCTCTACCTCTTCCATCGATAGATCCGGTTCTGCCTCGGCAGCATCATCTTCTTCGGGAACTGGCTCAAATTCGTCATCTTCTTCATCGTCTTTTTTCTTGCGGCGTTTTGTCGGTTTCTGAAGTGCAGCTTCTTCCGGCCTCTCCTTAGCCTTAGGTACACCCAGGGCAGTCTGAACTTCATCAATCTTTTCTTCATAACCCAATCCCAGCTTTTCCATGTATCCTTTAATCACTACCTGCTGGTGCCACTGACCCTCTGCCTTCTTTCGATACTTTTCTGCCTGTTTGACGATATCTCTCGATGACTTATCCGTATCCGTATGAGGGCCATTAAACGCCAAGGCATTATCAAACACGAGAAACAGATCCTCATACACTTCACCAAAATTCGTGTACTTGTCATTCCTCACTTTTTCTTCGATCTCTTCAAGGCAAATTGGCCTGGAGACTACTTTGAGATACTCATCCTTTATGCCGGGATAGTTTTCCAGCACCGGCTTCTTAAACACCGTCGCCCGATCGTCACTTAGGAATGTATTTACAATTTCCGCTACGCTATCTTGCGCATGCTGCAAGTTTGTCCAGGGCTCGGAGTGGACACCCCTCCTCATTTCCTCTCGTAGTGCTTCCCTGCGTTCGACGGCATGCGGATCCCACCAAATTTCAGCTGTCTCGAGGAAGAGCTTTTGCACCATCTCCTTGACGTACATCGCAATGAATGAATAGGACCGTTCAACCGTCAAGGCAGCTGGAGGTTGGTTCCCCTGTTCATCCGCCCAAAACGTTAGAAAGTTGTCTAAGACAGTTTTGACTTCCTTAAAAAACTCATCCGGGTGATCGAAGCCTGGTGTATAAGAAGTGCCAGCTCCTTTAGCAGATTTATGATTTCGTCCAACAAGCTTCTTTTCCACGTTCTCGAGAGAATATACGTGAACGGACTCAACAGATTCTCCTAATGAATTGGTTTTGAATGTACTGTATCTCCATTGCTTTCCGACTCGTGCGTCAAATTTAGCAATTTGTTGCTGAAGTTGTTGGCCAACATAGTGCTCCGTAAGCTGGTAGTTCCACAGTTTGCTTACCACGAAATTAACAGGCGCTGTTTGTAATTGCCTCAGCGTCTTTCGACAAAGGGAGACCCACTTGTTTGAGACATAATAGTGCTCGTGGACAATCCACCGACCGAAATGGTCCCTTACCCCGGGGACGTCAGCATCCTTCTTAGCTTTGGGTGCTTCAGCTTTATTGTTTACGGCTGAAAACTGCACTCGTTTCTGTTTTGTATGGGGGGTTTTCGGTTGGTATAGCTCTTCCTCATCATCACTGTCGTACAGTTTCTTGAACGACCTCTTCGCTGCACGCTTCCTTTCGTACGAGAATTTTAACGTTACGGCAGGCCCCTTCATTTTCTCCCTCAGTTGTTCCTTAAAATGTGACTCCACATGTTCAACTGCCGAGAGTAGGGTCTCATGCGATGCTATGCTTTCCTGCTTTAGGTATGCCCGCATGCTTTCAAAGATGCGTTGTATATCAACCGCAACATCCCTGACATTATCATATCTATCCTGCTCCAGTTTATTCAAAATGCCCTTCAAAAATAGCGGCTTCCCGCATATTTCGGAAAACCGGGGAAATCTCCTTTCGGGTGGGAAGTCTGCTAAGAGCTTTCCTGCTTCTATAGGCGAATGGTTAATCTGGGTTTCGTATTCGATAAGCGAATACAACAAATCCAGTAAAGCTTCTTTATTCTTTTCCCCGTTTTCTCCATGAAGACTAAGCTTTTCCTGAGAAAGTCCCCCCAAAATTGTGTCTACCACACCGTCCTCCTGCTTCAGCGGCTTGATCTTAAGGGTGGGGGTGGCCGACGCTTCCTTGGTGGACGACACTGGCAGTGAGATAGACAACTTACTGCTTGGGCTCTTATTGCCTGCGAGAGTAGGTATAGCTTGCTTCTGCATTTTTTGGCTTGATCCCTGCTTTGAGACTTGTGCGTTTTCCATCGGAGTACTAACACTGCTAGCCGCGCTTTGCTTCCGGAGCGATGTAGTCGTTGGAGAGTTCTTCTTAGACAAATCACCAGGCGACAGTCGGACCTTCTTATCTTTGGTCTTTCTCGGTGCCCCGGCCTCCTTTTGAGATTTCGGCGTGCCCTTTTTGGCGTCCTTCGCAGACGTAGACCGTTGTGATTTTACCCCTCCCCCAGGGGTACGTACCTCCTTCGATGTGGAGCCTTCGATAGGGGTCCGCACGTATTGCTCTGTCGGGAAGTCCTCCCCATATGCCGAAATGACATCCTCCATCGACTCTCCGAGATACTCCTTACACAGTTGGTCAATCTTAACCTCAATTCTGTTGGCAATGGGTATTAATTCAGAGCCGCCCGGATAGTATGCCTTGATTGCTCGAGGACCGATTAGCAGGTCCCTGACGAATTGTCCGGGGTTTACGTACTGTCCACTATACAACTTTCTACACACTCTGGCTACCCATTGCTGCCGCTTTATTCTTTTATGATAGTCGCTTGCGACACCGTAGGTCTTCGGAGGCCAAGCGATATAAAACACCAAAACCTTTTTCTGCTTGTCCTCAGTGTCTCTAATATTTAGCAACGCTTCCATCATGGATACACATTTATCATGTTTGTCCATGTGAGGAATCCTCACACCGTCTCTATGCGCCAGGCTGCGGAAGAACTCAAACAGTTCACCTTACGTTTGACATGCTCACTACCCAGCATCGCATCTTACCCTTCTTGAACGAGTAGGCCCTCGAACCACTTGTACTCCTCCAAGAATTCTTTCCGTGGTTGAGTATAATAATTGTAGTTATACTCAATCGCGTTGAAATACATTTGACGGACCAAAGAAACATAGTCATCCAAACGACTCACTTGCCCAACTTCAATCCGTCTCTGCACCAAAATTTTTGAAATGGGGAGCGTCATGCAAGTAGTCCTCCAATGAAAAACCGATAGTCACGTACACCAATCTCTCTTAGCCACATGGGACTTTTAATGATGTCATTGTAATAAGGCAGAAGGCCTTCCTTAGGTTGAGGAACAGGCTTCTCCATTAAGTATTCCTTGGATGCAGGCCGCTCTTTGACGAGACGATGAAGTTTGCGAATAGTCTCCAAATCATCTGCGGAAGGCATATAGCAGATGTGAGTACACTGCTGTGGGACAGAATGCAAGCAAAGAACATACCGTTTTGTGTGCCTCGATGCACAGACTGTGAGTCTGTGCAGACGGAACTAGTATGTGTACTTGGTTGAGTGTTTGCGCCTAGAATGGAGTTTCCAGACGTTCTGGTGTTCCCAACACCCGGAGTCGCAGCTGAAGCCGAACCTTGGGTGTGCTGTGTTGGCGGCTTGTTCCCGGAAGAGTTGCCCCCAGGCTCGGCCTTATTCACGTTCTGGAGCGACATGGCAGTGTTTGCCCCAGCAGTCGACATGCAGTGGCCATTTTTCTGCTGCTCGGATTGTGACGTAGAGGTAGATGACACAGCCGTCGTCATCGTATCCCGGGTACTTTGCGGGATTGATGTATCACTGGATGTGGCTATCGGAGTGGAATTCAACTTTATCTTGGGAAACGATGCTCGTTCACTCCCACTAGAGCTTTGTTGTGTTGTTTCCGCTGACGACGATATACTACTTGTATCATTCGAAGAAGGCGGCACAGTGGTGGTAGACTTTGGGGAGGTGAACTTGAACACCAGTTTTTTCGAGGCCTCTGGTGCTGCTACTGAAGAGGACTGCTCCGTCTGCTGCCCGTATGATTCGTCTTCAGTCTGCTCGTCTGTAAAGCCATTTGCTGTGTCCTCTTCACCCTCTTCATAATAGCCGTCTTCTTCTTCCTCCGGATAGTTGTCATATTCCTCTCCATATTCCTCTTCTCCTTCTCCACTCACGCCTCCTGTCTGTCTCCCATCATCTACATACGTATCCTCAGCTGTGTGGTCATCTACATAACCTTCATCTTGGGACGATAATGCGTGCTCGTTTTTATTATCCCGGGTGGAGGAGGGAGCTGAGGCAAAAGCCCCCACTTTAAAGGACAACTTTGGACGCGATTGGTCCATTGTGCATGGCTAACACACACCCAAACACAATCCAAGGAGACAAAAATGCCAATTCGTCCTTATAATGCTACCACACTAACAATCCATACCCCTTTCACTGGTATGTGGTTCTGTATGAAGTCAATCAACTAAGTCCCAGGAAAGTTTGCTGTGTTCATTCAATCCGAACTTCATTGGTGGTCCAATGGTGGACAAAATTCTTGCCAAATAATTGGCCCAAATTGCTGGGATGCAAGTTACCCAAAGCCGTATGTGTTTCCTAGCAATTTTATTCCATATTTAGAGACGAAACGCATTCATCAATGCAGTGGCTTAATTGATGGATCAATGATGATTGCATTCCAGAAAACGAGAGGCCTCGGGAAAGAGAACCACTGGTACCGGTACTGTCTTCATCTGTGTCAAACCATTTCATGTTTTGTTAGAGGAGCCGTGCTACATTCTGGTAGGTAGCGTTGCGCAGCTTGCGCTTTGTTTAAACTTTCGTTCATGATCCAGCTACGAGTCAGAATTTCCAGTTGAACGGCGAGTTCCCTCCAGCGAACAGGCATTAAACTCGTATGTATCATATGAGAGAGGTGGTGGTCAGTATGGCTAAATACCGAGTGAAAGGTATCTGGCACATGGTCTGCTACAGTGACTACCTTGTAGACCATTAGTACGGTCACACACCGGCCACAGTTCGCGCCGCGAAGCCTGGCCTACACGATAATGCTGCAACCGGTCTTGGCGTTGGCGCCGCTGTGGCAGGCTCAGGGGCTTCTCCTGCCAGACTGAGCCTTGTCGGTACCTCTGACATTGTGGGCGCAGGCATGGCTCCTCCCCCGATGCCTCCTGAGCTTAACCAGTGCTGTGTTCCCTCACGGCGCATGTCAGCAAGGCTGCAGGAACAGCGGGCCCGTCGCTGC
>LVLI01000932.1:0-11222 GCA_001687465.1 Halocafeteria seosinensis
CCCTTCCCCATTGGTGTCTTCCCAACGTTCCATTCCGTCTCGTCCTTACTCACCCGTCTTGACACAGCCGCTTGACTCGCTAGCAGTTCATTGCTTAATAGGATTGGGAGGATATTGTTGTTAGTTTCCTCTTGCACGTATAAGTCAATTCGTGTAGCTTGCTCTTCGGCTGTTCTCGCATCCGGATTCCACCGGAGATGATCCATCTTCGTCACTGCCTCTGGTCGAGAATTGATGGACTTCGTTCTCGAAAGTCGTTCCATCCCTGCGCTGGCGTTTCCTCTAGCGCGCGCTTTGTGTCCCCTTTTGTTGTTTTTCCAAAGGGCACCCACGGGGGCAATGCATTCCTGGCAAATTAACGGCTCCCGGTCGCCGTGTACCTTCATTTCTACACCAGTTGTATCCGGGACACTGCGATAGGGACAATATGTAACAGGGTAGTACAAAACAAGTAAGCAATAGCAAGGCTTCTTCCTTCGGTGCTGCAGTACCGGAATGTTGTGTATCAACAATCCCGTCCAACCCCGAACCCCGTGTTGACAAGTTGACACCCGCCGGCGGCCGGCCGGCCCGAGACGGGCTTCAAGCCCCGATCGCTGGCCCGGGGCTCCCTTCCCGGGAGCTGCAGCGAGGCAGCACTGCCGCAGCAGCCTACGGAGGGAATAAACCTGGGAAAGCGAAAGGTTAGGGCTCAACACGGTTAGGCGCCTAGACATGTAGTATAGTGTAGCGCATCGGCCAATATTACTAACTAACCGCTTCAGGTTTGTTAGGGTAAGTGTGATGATTGCTCTCGTGGAACGGGAATTTGGATTGTTCACATTATCCAGAGCATACACTACGAGTTGACATGAAACTGGCTAATACGATCGTGCGATGCGTGCAACTATACTAGTCAGCTGTTGCGCTTAGCGGCCATTGCTTCGAGTGCTCCAGCATCTTCAAGAACGGCGTGCGACAGGAACTTCTTAATTGATTCACTAACATCACTGATCCTGCCTGATACTCCTACCCACCACACCGGGATCCACGTTCAATACAAACTGTTCAATGCTGAACGGGTGTGGGCATGCCACAGGTGTAGTATCCTGATTACTTCGGCGAATCGGTTGAAATTTTAACTTGTGGTCTTGGCGAGAGAGAGCCGAATTCGGGTTTGGGAATCTGGCTGGTGGAACGCAGAAAAACAGCCGAATTAATATTGTAGCCGTACTCTTAGGAAGAAAGTTTTCCAGTTGTTTCAATCCATACTCAGTCAAAGGATGCTCATTCGATACCGTTGACTGAAAAACATCATAGCTAGCGCCAATTCCCTTCGGGGAAACTGCAACGAAATCGCCGATGGGGAAAGACTCGTTTAAGGATTCAATAAGCCTTCGTTTGCGCGAATCTTTGTCTTCTTTCAACGCAGTACGTACGGTGTCAGCGGACGGACATGAAACGACTTCCATCGCATCCCGCAATTTTAAAACCTTGACTGGAGCTGGATGAGCGTTTCCAAGATAACAAATCGCTTTTTTTCCAGCTTCGCTGTCCCACTCTTGAAGTAATGCCCTCCGCACTATTGGTTGAAACAGTTGCCCCTTCAAAGCAGCTGCTTTCCCATCGCCACCCTCAAGTGTGAAAAACAACCTGATTTGTTCTGCGTTTAGCTGTTTGTCTATCTTCTCAGCCAAAAGATCACGAATGTAAACGCTGCCACAAACTTGCTCGGTCTCGTGGAATTCTCCAAGATGTTTACCGTTTCCTCGCACGCAGATGTGGACGAGAGTGTACGATTTCTTGGCCCCCTTCTCTTCGGTAACCTTTAACGCGGTACGCAGTTGATCATAGGTTTCAATCTTATCTATTCTAGCGTCAATATGCTCCTGTGCATGTCTAGCAATCCACGTGTCAGAATCTACCCCATCAAGTGGCGGTTTAGATACCACGTAACGGATGATGCCTCCGAACTTTGCGTACAAAAGATTGATGCGGTCAAAGTCTGCATCGGTCATTGCATAGCAAGATTTGGCACAGTCCACTAGTTCGGGCACTGACCAAACATCCATGTAAAGGGTCTTATTAGATGCGTGCTTCGCTAAGCCCTGCAACCGCTCGTCATCCGGGGAGGTAAATATGGCTCTATGCGTCGGACCCAATAGGGTCTCTGTGTCATGGTCAATTAAATGGATTATTTCACTTTCATCCGTTCGTTCATCCAAACCTGGTGAATTTGCAGACCCATGAAACACTTTCCCTTGTCCATGACCCACAAGTTTGAAGGGAATGCCAGTCACGTAGCACAACAAGGCCACAAATGCAATACATGTTGTTTTACCCGTGCCGGGAGAGCCGGTAAAGACCAACGACCCAATAGATTCAAATTGCAGATTGGTTAGCTTTGGTTCGGTATATCCGATCCACGTCAAAGCTTGCTTAGCGCGCTGTTGCTTCCTCGTAAGAGTATTCCCTTCTGCTGCCTCCACGCCACCGTAGCTTCTAAATATCCTTTCAGCAACGCTTATGTATGCTTGCCTTATGTAAAGTCGTCTCGGCTGCCAATTATTCCCAAAGAGTTTGGTTGGAAAAGAAATGGTTTGTCCAGCTTTGAAAGGCGCATTACCCATCACCAATTCATTGGCGACAGAAGCATTCGCCGCGACGCAAGCCTCTGAGCCAACCCGAGTGACACTATCGAAACCGTCCACAAAGTTTTGAAGTCCGGCGGAATGCATCGCTTCATGGACCCCTGAAACAGAGACAGGCAATACAGCACAACAATGTGCAGAATTAAACCATACATTTTCAATTCAACATACCTTCTGGCTCTTCACGTTGGGGTGTTCGTCCCGTTCCCTCTGCACGAACGAATGAAGATACATATAATCATCCATGTATTTGACATTGATTCCTCAATTACTCGGCGGCGAGACGGGACGCAGGCCATGTGGAGTAAACAGGGAAAACGAGAAAAAGAAGGCGAAGCAAACCCCACGAACCATCCGTTTGCTGCTTCAGAAATAGGGGGACCGGCTACGGTCCCCCGTGCGACCTTCCCCCAAGTAAGGGAGTTAGGCAAGTGGAAACATGATTGAAGTTTAAATTACTAGGAAAGTTAAGAGCAATTGAGCACAAATTAGTAACAAAAACACTTTCACCGCACCCTTTTCCCCTCAGTCTCACACCTCTTAATGTTTCCATGTAAAAATGCTACCACAGTCCCCATTTCCCCTAGTTCCCCTGGCTCTTGTTTACGTGTAGCACAGCCCTAATTACCCGTTCCTCAATGTTCGAGCAATATGAAGGAAGGAACAACATAGCAACAAGGGTCCACCGTTAAGCCGACGGGAAGACTTCTCCTGGTACACCTTGCCCTTTGTGCATCATCGTATGGCCAAATTTGGATATGCACCGCCTCCTACATCAAATAGCGGGTAAAGAATGATACCGCCATAGCAGAATCTTCTTCCTACAGGGATATATGCGCATGATGTTCAATGTATACTTACCCGTAGTGGCCGCCGCCTGGCCAACGCGAATTTTTTCCCACAAGACCCCCGCCAATTCGTCAAGGTTGTAGTTTCCTGCTCGGTCACTAGTATTCTGAGATGCACCGGCACCTGCAACAAATAGCGAAGCAATTCAAGCGAAGATACAAGGTAATGCAAGACAAAACGTAGCAGCATCGTTCTCCTTCTGATTCTGAGTGTACGTACCTGCAGGGAAATGACAAGTGGAAACATGATTGAAGTTTAAATTACTAGGAAAGTTGAGAGCAATTGAGCACAAATTAGTAACAAAAACACTTCCACCGCACCCTTTTCCCCTCAGTCTCACACCTCTTAATGTTTCCATGTAAAAATGCTACCACAGTCTCCATTTTCCCTAGTTTCCCTGCTTCGTGTTTACTTGTAGCACAGCCCCTTTTACCCGTTCCTCAATTTCGAGCAATACGAAGGAAGAAACAACATAGCAACAAGGGTTCGCTGTAAAGCCGACGCAAATACTTATCATGGTACACATTACGTGGAACTTGAACTTGCACCGCCGCCTCCTGCAAACAAAGAGCAAAACAATACAAGATAAAACAACAATATGGTTGGGAAGGAACAAAATCACAGATGCATTATCCACACAGGAACGTCTGCTATCGGTTTTGAGTGTCTACTTACCTGGAGCAGCAGAGCTTGAAACCGCACCGCCGCCTCCTGCAAACAAGCAACAACGCAATACAAGGCAAAACAACATTATGGTGAAGGACGAATAAAACCCAGAGGAACAACAGAGCAACAAGGGTCCACCGTCAAGTCAACGGAAAAACTCTTCATGGTACACCTTGCCCTTTATGCACCATCGTATCACCTTGCCACAGCATATCATTATTGCCGCCGCGCAATGCCGCGTAATTTGGCTACATCAGAACACCCTGTTTCATGCATATTGGTATTATGGGTAACCACTGTAGGATGCCCCACTTACCAGCTCCCTCCTGTTGCAACCATGCATACATGGCCCCTCCAATATAATTTACGACGGCGGTAGTGTCGTCGGAAGACATCTTGACGACACACGCGTTCTTGAGGTCGTCTTTGCTATCAAAAGGGTGTTCGCTGAAGGACTGGCTTCCCTGGACTTTTTTCCTCATGTTGTTACGCCAGCAGTCTGACACCGTCAAATTCTCTTCCTGGATGTAATCGTCCAACCATTGGAGTAGCCGGTCTTTCAGAGAATCCGTGGGTTCATTGTCTCCCCTAAGGAGTCCCCTTCCTTGCTCGCCTTGTGTTCTCTCGCGTTTGCTTTTAGACGGAGTCTTTCCAGTGCACTTATCACGAACAGTAGTTCCATCAGAAGGCCCAGTGTTTCCCTGGCTAGCGGATGCCTGATTATCCGCCATTCTCTTGTGTATAAAGCTCACACAAAAGAGAACTGAAGAAAAGAAAAACACAAGGGAAAAGTTCCTGGTATGCTGCTTACAAGGTATAATATAATACCTGGTACTGTGCAACAGCAGAAAGGACAAAATAACACACTGTTTTGGTTGTACAGTACACACCACGATCGAACTGCGAAACAACAATGCCAGCAGACGTCATAAACTGGGAAGGAAGCGACTGGTCCATGGTCCAAATTGGACCGTCCAATGGACCGCTGACAGTCCGCTGTCTTTCAACACTCCACGGGTGTATACAGGACTTGTTCATACTGTCTTAAAGAGCATTCAATTTGCTAGAATGCTGAGTACTCCTAAATTTGTAGAGAATGAAGAGTATGGACATATAGGTTAACAAAGAGCCGCGTTCCAGTTGACGACATAGTCGTTCCGCCACAGGCCTGCCCAGAGCCCTTCGTCTCTCTCGATTTGTTTGAATTTGACTCTCAAATGGACTGAGACGAAGTAATCAAGGGAGAGAAACAAAGAAGGTTCCTTGTAGTATACATACTAACGGTAGTCGTGTGTCAAAAATGGCTGCTGAGACACCTGTCCCTGTACCAAAGCTGGTTGCAGCGCTTCAGGAAAACAAGAACTACTTCATTGGAAGTTGTAGCATTAAAGAGGGAAAGAAAGACGACCTTAATGCACGTATTGACGCATGCCTTAAGGTTGGTGGAGAAAGAGCAATACGTCGAATGAAAGATGTCCTCGAGACGTCCATTTATGTGCCCTCGGAAGAGGGTGATGCGCGCGAGGAGGCTGAGGCAAACCTTGAATCGCTGCGGAGACTTCTCATTGTGGCCTGCTTTTTGGCTCAAGATGTCGAGGCCCGAGAGGTCTTCAGACAAGGAAAATTGAAACGCGTGTTTCTGGGTAATGGAAGAGAAGTAGCAAAAGAGAAGATGAAGGGGTGGTGGGAAGAGAATCCCTCTACTTTCGAGCTCTTCAAATTCTCACATTTGCAGTCAAGCCTGAATGCTTTAATTGAAAACATTTGTGTAGATGAAGAGGAACCTACTGAAGATGAACGAATGGAGAACAAGGTGTCCGAGCTTTATGAACGAGTGAAGAACTCCATGGAGCGCGAACACAACCCATGGGACCATTTCACTCGAACATCGCCTGGCCGAAGTGTTGCATTTGTTCATGGAGTCAAGGATTATTATTTTGGGGAGTTTGATATAAAGACGCACACCCATTCCGTTGCGGTCCCCAAGTGCCAGCTAACGGGCGTTGCCGCTACTGAGTGTAGCGCCGCTCACCTTTGCCCTCTTAGCCAACCGGCGGCCATGTCAGATTGGGGACTCTCCGCCGATGATATAAACGACCCTCGAAATGGCCTTTACCTTTCAAAAAGAGTTGAGGAGCATTTTGATAATTCTCGTCTAACATTCCTCTGGGACTTTATCAACGACAGTTTTTACAGTGTCGTACTTGATCCTGATGTTCGGGTAAACGAGCCCGACCTACATCAAAAGCAGCTTAACTTTCCCATTCCTGACCATAGACCCTGGAAAAGGATACTGGTGAATCACTCCAGGATTGTATTTGATTACTGGAAGAAGAAGAATCATAGACTTCCAGAGGTGGATGGTCAAGTTATGCTGGGCACCCATGCTGATGGTGCTGAGTTTTGGTTACTTTTACCTTCTCAATACCCTCACTGGAAGTTTACTTATTTCGAATCCGTAGGAAGTTCCGATGTGAGTAACAAAAATGACTCTGATGATTGGCTGAAGCAGTGGTTTGAAGCACAGAAGACCTAATACACTATTCAGTGGAAGCGAAAACTCGCTCGCTGTTTCTGTGTAATGGGCTATATGCATTTATTCATGCGACAACGGTAGGTGTGTCCACGTGGTCAGACGGTTGGTATCGGTAAAATAAAGGCCCTTCATGGTGAGGTGCCGGGGGTATCGAGACAGGGCCCACCCGTTTCATCGATGCTCGTAAGAGTAATCCTAGTCGTTTTGTCTTCGCCTGAGGCTGTGCCGTCTTACCGCTGAGCTTCGTATTATATATCTCCTTGGGTGGACGAAATGCTGGTAGGGAACGGAGGGCACAGCTACTTCGGAGTTCCGTAGAGCCATTAGGTTTTGCATTTTCATTTGTTGAATTCTCGAGAAAGCTTTCGTAAATGTCCTGTGGAATTCCCCAACGCATAGCTTCCTCATGCATCGAATCTACGAGGGCAGCAAAAAATTCCTGCATTTCGGTGCTCAGAAATTTAGACCAACTACATTGTAGCACGCAGAAGTACTCTGGCATCAACATACTTGAGCGTCCTGTTGGTTGTAGCCTTTAAAATGAGGAAGCAAACGCCACACAGTCTGCGAACAAGATTTCCAGCTCCGTAAAATCACTATTGTAGACGATTGAATCATAGATACACTTACACCAATGAAGGCATATAGCGTTATCACGGCCCATCTCTCTCTGACCAGAAGAGGCCTGCAACGTTACCCATTTCGACACAACGCGTGCTACCCTTGGAATAGAATATAAATCCAGCAACCATAGTCTCAATATTATCATCATGGCTTTTTGACGATCAGAAACTTCTCTAAAGGAACTCTGCAAATGAAGCTCTGTTGTGCCATCAGGGGACTCTTGGGCTTGCGCTGGTGCGTCGAGCTGAGTATCGGCAAACTGTTTCAGGTAGTTTAACACCGTTAGGTAGTTCAACTATTTCTTCATCTGGATGACCATACCCTAACTTAACTAAATTGTTTTTAGTGGGGGGTTTCAACTTACCACCGCCTCGTTTCACGGCGTCAGCCTTTGTCAAACCTTGGAAATTAATTAGTTAATGGTTCTTAACATTGGACTTAGCTACGCGTGGGAAGACAACTAAACCCCGTCTCAAGAACCGTCCTGATAATTCAAAAAGTGGGTCACCTTTGATATACCAGAAACTGAAATTTTTGGGAGTTCGTAAAAGGTCTCGGGGTTGTAAAGCACCGTTATATCCGCGACCCGACTTGCCTATTTTGAAATCCCGATGAATTTGAAGTTGAATCGCGTTGCCTAAACTATGTCCGGTTAAGAAAAAGCAAATGTCAGACATTTGGTCTTCGTAGGATTTCAGAATTTCTGTAGTAGCTTTCGAATCCGCTTGATATCTTGGACTATCGGTCAATCGGTTAAACATAATATTATAAACAGAGAAATGGTTGAAAAGCTGAACGACTCTAAAAAGCATTTCAACATCCTACCGTTTAAAAATGGAGTGCTTGACCTAAATACAGGTGAGTTTAGAGATATCCAAAAAACCGATTTTCTGAGAAGAAAAGATTTAATGAACTATTCATTGGAAGAACTCCCACATAGTCACCCTAAGGTTCAGGAATTTGAAGAACTCTTGAATAAAAATTTTCATCAAATACAAGGGACTCAAAGAATACTTCTTGAATGTATTAGCTACAACACTACGAAGTGCTAACGCCCGAAAAGAAATCTACTGGCTGACTGGAAAGCCAGGGGGTGGAAAATCAGTTTTAAGCCGTCTCATGGAGATGACATTGGAACATTTTTGTGGCAATGCTCGTGAAAACACTTTTACAAGCCAATGTTCTGCCTCTGGTGCTAATGAAGACATAATGTCTAAAGTTAAAACTAGATGGCTTACGG
Organism: Halocafeteria seosinensis; assembly: GCA_001687465.1. Lineage (NCBI taxonomy): Eukaryota > Bigyra > Bicosoecida > Halocafeteria > Halocafeteria seosinensis. The sequence goes on from LVLI01000932.1 coordinate 8,546, forward strand.
TTCAAGAACCTGACAGAAATCAGAATGTCGATTATCTGAAAAAAATATCCGGTAACGATACTATTTCTGGTCGTGGTTTATTTAAGTCAGAAAAAAAAAGTCCTCCCAGAATTCAGTTTGTTTCTGTTTTCAAACCATCCTCCCGAAATGGATGCCCAAGAAGAAGCTTTTTGGTCTGAAAGAGCTAGAATTATTCCCGTCCATTCAAAATTCTGTGACCTAGAAGAAGTAGGGTTAGAAGAAGATGATTATGTCAATGGAATATTCCAGAAAAATTAAAATATGTTGAACCTTTAGGAACTGATGATGATGATGCTCCCGCTTTCATGTCTAGACTCCTCCGACGCTACAGACAACTGCTCAATAATGATTTCAAGTTCCCAACTCCCGATATTGTTAAACAGACCACAAAGAAATTCCAAGATGATAATAACCAATTGCTTATGTTCTTCAACGAATCTAACTATGAAATTGATGAAGAATGTAGCACCAATAAAGAAATTGTTACCGCTATACAAGTCTATCAAGAATTCCGAGACTTCGTAAGAGAACACGGAATTAAACATAATTTCACAAATCGCAATAAGTTCTATCCAGTATTAGCAGAACATCTTGGGTATCTAGATACACGATTTGATGGAACTGACCCTCAAGGACGCAAACGCATTAAAGGACAACTCTATCAACGACCTATTCTTAAGCTCAAAGAACCCGACCAAGAACCGTTAATTTGAAAAACTAAAAAAAATGATTTTGCTTTTTCTTTTAATGATTTAATTAAAAGAAAAAAAAATGGAATGTCCTATCTGTTTTAATGAAACCCCAATCTATCCTCTCATGTGCCATCCCCAACATCAAGTATGTCTGGCTTGTGCCCCTAAACTAGATAAATGCCCTATTTGTCGCTACAGTTTTATCCCTTCAACAACCCCTGAAATTAATTTTCTGGAATCTTGCCTGAATGGTAATTTAGAACGAGTCCGTAAGTTATTAGATAATCCTTCTCATGCTTTGATGGTTTTATATCTCCAAAAGCATAATTTTGGTCACTGGGTCTTGCTTATTGACCACGGCAATAACATTGAATATTTTGATTCTTACGGCGGATACCCTGATAAACCATTGGCTTGGCTTTCCGAAGCTAAGAACGATGAGTTAGGGCAAGAAAACCCGCTTATTCTCCAAAAAATAGCCCAAGGTCTGGAAAAAAAGCCAATCTACTATAATCCGTTCAAGTTACAGGCCGATGATTCCAATACTTGTGGTCGTCACGCCTTAGTCAGATACCTCAATAGAAATCTGGATATCGGACAGTATAAAAGAGCCTTAGATAAAGCCAAAAAGGAATTAGGTTTAAAAACCTATGACCAAGTAGTTACTTGGCTTACCCGCGATATCCAAAAACAAAACTAAAGCCTTTTTTAAAAAAAAGTGGCGTCAAAAACACTTGTTTTTTAAAAGCATCTATTATAAAGCAGTATGGCTGTCGCACTCATTCTTGATGATAACGATAATACTATTACTGAACGGTATCTACATTCCGACAAAATCACCAATAAGGTAAGCCTAGGAAGCGGGTTAGAATTGTCTAACGGTAAAATAAACCTTAAGGATATTCTCGATGACGATGTTCAAAACTTAACCCAAGAAATTAACAACCTTAAGAACCGTGTCACTGAATTAGAAAATTATATCAGCTATCTTAAGGAAACCTATACTATAGAATTTGTTGATGGTTCAACTATTCCATAGTGCTTTTAGAAAAAGCACGGCAAAACGTTTTTGATGCTACTTTTTTCTAAAAAGAGCTTTATTTTTTTCTTAGCTATAGGTATATAATAAGAAAACAGCAGGTGATGTGTTCAGAGGCTTTTCAAACTATCTTGGAGGTCTAATTTCAACAAACATAGTTAACATAGCTACCAACTCAAGTGATATTTCCACTCTTCAAACTGATGTGACTACCAACTCCAGTGATATTTCGCAAAATCAATCTGCTATTGCCAGTAACGATACCGATATTGCTGGTCTTAACAACCTCAAACAAAACGATATTGAAGCGTTATTGTCCGCTATGGTTGTTGATGTCACAGCTCCCAGCGGTGATATTTCTCTCGGTGAATCCGACCAATATTACTATCAATGGAGTTCCGGTGATTCCAAATACAAAGCTGTCGCGGGTGATGTCGCCAGTGCTGTTGATGCCACTCATTTTGAAATGATACAGCGGACTGGTTCTAAACTCTATGTTATGTTGGAAGATGATGGCGGAACACTCTACATTTACAATATGAGTACTGGTGCTCGCGACGCCATTGATAATGTATTTGACGGAACTGGTAATACCAAGGCTGACGCCCAAAGTAAAGCTTTTGATTCTGGGGCTACACCTACCGACTATCTGCTTCATTGGTCATACGCTCCACAGCCATTAGGAGATAGTTTAACTAATATTCATCTCAGGTCTGATGATAACCCTGATTTATTCGTTTATCAAGATGGTGTCAGTGATGTAATTGCCCAATCCATATCCAACCAATCAGATAGAGCTCTTAGAGTCCGTGAATATGCTTAAAAAGTTCTTTTTTAGAAAAAAAGTAACGTCAAAAAACTAATTCAAGTGTTTTGCCATGCTTTTTTAAAAGCATTTTTTTCTAAAAAGAGCAWWKTWYTGGAG
>LVLI01000934.1:0-17279 GCA_001687465.1 Halocafeteria seosinensis
GTATAGCATTTCGCGTGAGACTGGAGCCCTGGACGGTCAGGTTTCCAACTACGGAAGGAGGGGATGCTTGCAATAGCGTAGAGAGACACCTCCTGAAGGGCCTAAGGGTACACATTTTCTGTCAGATTCTTCGGACAGTGAAGACAATGAACAGCGAAGCATGGAAAAAGATGGAAAGTGGGAGGTTGGAACCGAAAGCTGTCTCGGCTACTTCTTCGACGACATCAACTGCTACTTCGGTGAACATTATTCCGGATCCTCTACGGTCCACAAGTAAGGATGGCTAAGCACCACCGCAGCAAATCGCTGTCCGTGTCACACGCACATTCTACTTTGATGACTCTAACAGGTACCGAACACCGGTCGGGATATGAACGCGGGACGTCGGATTCGCACAGTGGAACAATAAGGAAGGTTTCAAGTCGCATACGAAAACTGAACTCCGCTCATTTAAAAATGTTGCAATCAAGCGGTTCAAGAATGAGCGGTGTTCACAGTGTATCTCTCTCCGCTCCGAACACAACGCACCCTTCGTCTCGTTCGACTCATTCGAAATATAACAACTCCTTGCCCCTCCCGCGCAAAGTTTTTTCAGACCGGGTAACAAACCACGACTTGATACAAACGAATCGAGCTACGAATGCACTGTCGTAGAGTGCTTGTCAAATGAGAGACTACAAGAAATGATGTAAAGTATGCGTGGCAGAGTCAGCCCATGTAATGAGGTAGATGCGTATTTTAGGAAAGAACATCATGGTTGCATAGTGACTACCTGGCCATACTTGGCGGTACCCATCCTACTTCAATAGGTGATTGCGGAATTCGCCCACGCTCGCAGCTGATGTAGCGATCGAAGACATCCCTAGAATATTTATTGCCACAAAACTGCTCAAGAAGCGTAGCAACGGCGATCGTCAGGGCATCTTCTCCAGGGGATCCGATAATTTGAACAGCAAAAGGTAGTCCATTCTTGTCTAGTCCTAATGGGACCACAGTGGACGGTACCTCCATTGCATTGAAGAATCCTGTCAAGACGATGTTGTGCACTCTGCCAAGGGGTACATGGTGCGGCGGTGCCACCGTCGGATGAACAGGAATTACTAAGATTCCACAAGCACCTAATAGCGACGCTAGTCGGTCACGAGTAGCTTGACCTAGTTCCTCCATCTTCTTCATTCGCGCTGAGCCAGTAGTAGCACAAAGAGGCATCAATACCATAAATTTGGGCACTAACATAGACGCAGCAAGCATGAAATACTTACCAGGGGAGAGCTTTTCGGGAATCTCTTCAATCGCCGCTAGTCCAACACCAGGAGTCGTAAAATTGCTCGCTCCCCAAAGTGATTTGATGAACTCTGATACGGCGACAACCCTTGAGATCAAACGACGACTTGCATTGTGCGATGATGTACTTACCGAAAGCAATATTGTTGATCTTTCCTCCTTCTTCCATCCAGTACCGGAAAGGAGTGGGGTCATTTTCCGCCATCAATGCTGCCCAAATATCGAAGCCGTCCTGAAGCTCCGGAAGTTCCAATTCCTGGGGTTGTATTTTTGGGTTTATGACAGTTCTCAGGTTTTCTAGAACATCGCTCATACGCTTCATGATTATCGATTGCACCTTTGAAGACAGGTATGGCAAGTTAGCTTGGAGGTCACGGACGGTAAATATCCTCAGCTTCGACTGGAGGATCGGAATTAGCGGCGTCATATCTTGCCGTGGCAAACGTTGCTGCGTAGCGATGCAGTCGTTCCACAACTCACTATCAGTAGGGTTTTCTATCATTCCATCGGGTCCTATCTGCAGCATTCTCTTGGCAACAGCTTCGCATAGTGTCATTTGAGAAAGTTCTCTAATTTGCGAAGCCACCTTGTATCGGTATTTCCGGCGAGCTTCAGGCCCGCGCTCCTTCAGAATCGTATCCGCAGGTTCGCTTTCAGTATCTTCTGGCACCATCATTGTGAACATTTCCCATAAATCCATCGCATAGCTGCAAGGTATTTTGATATTTGCCATTGCACACCTAGTAAATTTTCATAGAGTCATTCATACCGTGTTAAAGGTCCGCTAGACAATAAAGTTGTTGGCGAGTAAGGATGTTGGCCATTTGCCGGTATCATTCCGGGAGATGGTTTATGTCCCCATATCCCATTGAAATGGGCTGGCATGCGTATGCTTCCACCAATGTCGCTCCCTACTCCAACACTGGCACCAGCAGCACTAATTAGCGCGGCCTCACCACCGCTGCTACCTCCTACTATCCTGCATGTAATATCGATTTCCAGTCTGGTTTGAATCTAACCGGCACATTGGAACTTACCTATCGGTATGGTATGCATTATTTGTTCGACCATACACCTTGTTTGAGCTCTCATACCACATGCAAAGTTCAGAAACATTGGTGTTGACCAAAGGAATTAAACCATTGGCACGCATTCTCCTGACAACTGGTGCATCCTCCGAGGCGGTGCAGCCTTTCCTCGCAAACAGACCGGATGTATTCGGCATGCCTTTAAGCGAAATGCATTCTTTTACTGAACATGGCACGCCCCAGAATCTAGGCCTTTCTACGACCCAGCCGTCAACGAGACGCCGAGAGACCTGATCATGCAACGGCACTTGTCGATTCAGAGCGGAATCATTGGCGAGTCCACCCTCTGGATAAACCCCTTCTTTATCACATTCATCACAGAAACGTGCTTCTTCGAGCGCATTCTCATACCGCCGACTACAGACAGCATTGATAAGAGGGTTGACTTTCTCAATCTGCCTCATATAGAGCTTGGTCACTTCCTCACTGGAGTACTTCTTCCGTGCGATGAGGTCGGCCAGGAGGATTGCTGGTAGGTATAGCACCTGCTGCTCCTGGCTCCTTTCTACGCCTTCGTGATCATCACCTGAGTAGTGAAGAGGGTGCTTCCCGCGGCCTTTGTACAGGAGAAAGTGAAATATGCCGTAAAACAGCAAAAACACTCCAAGCACGAGCCCCAGCAACACCAACAATCCCATTCCAAAATACCCCGCCACAGTCACGATCATCGTTCCGGTGTCCTGGCCGCTTTATTCAAGGGCTCTTTTGTAGGGAAACAGGGACCTATTATCTACGAACCAGCTGATTAAAGGGACATGGATTGTTGAAAAGTCTATGAAGACTCTTGTCCACAACTTCAACCTATCTTCACAAGGAAAATGGGCATTATACCGCTCTATACAGGGCATATAGAGGTTTTTACGAACTATTTGGGGGTCTGTAAGACACGTATCTGTGGTATCGTGGTAGCGACGAGATGGACAGCGGACGTATAACAGCGTGGAAACAGCAGTGGCTACGCCAGAGCGCTGCGCCGCCTCTCCCGTGTCATGATGATGACGATGATAGGGGCTCAAGAGCCCTTATTTGGCCTTTTCATCAATGGGAAGAGACGATACAGGAACTAGAGAAACATAGCCACCAAGAAGAGAAGCTAGGCGAGAGGGGCAAGACTCTGTACAAGGCGCTACAAACTCGATATGGATCTCCACAAGTGATTGAGGAGCGTATAAACGCTCTCGGTAGTTTCCTACAAGAATCCAAGGTGAATCATAGCTTTTCCAGTGACGCCAAAACCGTCATTGGGTGTGGATCCGGGCGGGATCGTGTCTTCATGGGTCACTCAGATTTACCCGGGCTCGGTGGAATGACGTTGGATGCTGCCACCAAGCAAGAACTCTTCGTCATGATGCAATGGGAGATGGATTCTTCCCATCAAGGAGGACGACAGCAGGAGATGCGAGTCGATATGTCCAATCACTATTCGGAAGAGTTTCCGTCCGCATCGTTTTCACTTGATAGTATACTGGAACTTGCTTCCGCGTTGTCACAACCAACAAATGAATCACTGTTGGAAAAAGCCAAACGAATAGCAAAAGATTCGAAGATGGAGGAAACATGGGATCAAAAATACTGGATTGGATATGTGCATGCTGCATTGACCTATATGTTGTCATCTTTGTATTACGATCACCCTCTTGGGTATAACAGTATTTCTCCGAGCAGTGAACCGGCGTCGTCAGTACTGGCAAATGGCGTGTTGAAGATACACGTAGGCTCTCTTGGGAAACTGACTTTGCCCCACACTGGTGGGATCTCTTCCTCGGCTGCAATGACAGGGGCTGTCTCCTTGTGCTTGAACCAATTATTTCGCCTTGGGTTGTCCACCGAGGAACTAGTTACCGTAGACTTTGCCGAGTATCTCCTAGGAAAGACTTCGGGGACCTCTGATAAAGCCGCTCAATTGTTTGCTCAACGTGGAAAACTGGTCGCCACTAGTTCGTTACCTGTGCAATTCTTGGGTACAGTGCAGTTGCCATCTGATCTTAAGGTCTTGATGTGTGCATCTCCCGTTCCCCGTCTGTCGACTCCTTTGGGACTAAAATGGCTGAAACAGAAATTTGATCATTCTCGGGCAAGAGCGATAAATGAGTGGGCACTGCATACACTTGTGACGTGTGGATCAACATGCACAAAAATTGCAGCAAATTACCTATTCGATCGTCTGCATGAGAACAAATGGCTAGAGAGTTGCGGCATTTCCCATGAAGAAGCGATCATGTTGCGTGAGTCTCTCCGATCTCATGGCCAGATACTCTTACGTGGCCTCATACTAGGGGAAGAACTGGAGCAGAAGCTTCAGCAGGCAGAGTCTGCTAGTCAAGGCTTCGCTTACCGCTACTCGCTCATTTATAGAATTTTAAAACTAATACCGGTTAGTTGTCAGCTTGATGCGGAGGGAAACGTGCAACCTCCATTGAGTTGCCCCCAAAGACTTGAGTTGTATTCATTGCGTGGCCATGTAGCATACAATACTAACTTTGGACCTCGAGGAGGAGCCATTTACGGTTTAAGCGAAATGGAGAGAGGGAAGGAATTCATGCGCTTATGTTCGGCTAAAGACAGAGACAAAAATTCGGATCGGTTACTTCAGTTGCTCCGGCTCTCGCAGTTAGGTGATAAAGCCTGTGTAGACTACCGAAGTTGCTACACGTACGCCAGCCGTTCCACTAATGAAGAGGGAATCGCCGTGAACGGCTGGTGTTTTCCTTTTGTTGAGGGATACCATGACTTTATGATTGCGACAGACAGCCGGTTGGAAGAATGGACAAAATATCCGCAAACGTATCCACTTTGGGGACGTTGCGGGTCTTTCCAAAGATCTCTACCGGAATTCGATGAATTGGAAGCGAAGATACAAGATGTATTCGAGGGAGAAGCAAGCTTACGGGTAGCCGCGGCAGGTCTAGGCGGTTTCGCTATTGTTTACTGCCGCAAAAGCAATTTACAGCGAATGACCAACTTTCTCCAGGAGAATGGGTGGGGCGTCCGGGCTGTCGACCCAGGAAGTAGATCTCAAACTTTGCATTGCACGGACATACGCGCTTGAGCAAGTGCGCAATACCATAGATCACGTATCCCTGAACAAGCGCGCGCAAAGTACTCCTAAGGAGCATCACTTGAGCCATCCTCACCGGAATTTTCGGTGACTTCCCTAGCTTCTCGAATGGAACTTTCTGTTTCAATGTCGTCGTCATCCTCTGCTTCAACAGAGTGTCCTACGCGCATACCCATCTGCAAGATCGTTACGTTGATAGTAGAAATGAATTTAAACAGTGCAGAAGGATCGAAATCTTACTTTAACTAATGTCTCCAAACCAATTCCACTGTGTTCTCGGAATTTACGGCGAAAACGAACCCTTGCTTCAGGTTCAAATAGAGTTAGAATTGTGCTTCCACCGAAAGCAAAATATCCGTGTTCGTCACCTTTTTTGACGTAGGCTCCGTCATCAACAGTAATGTTTATAGATCCCACCATGGTTGCTCCTACACAGACCATGGCAACTAGTCCACAAGCGTCGCTATCCATCAAGACGATTATCCGCTCGTTTTCAGTGAACACGTTTAGGCGCCTCCGGATAGCTATGGGATTCACCGTGTAAAACCCACCGTTAACACGATGGTGCTTCCCCAGCGTTCCGCTTACCGGGAAATGCCATCGATGATAGTCTTGTGGTGCTAGCCGGGATATCATAATGGCGCCCCCGACGAAACGATGCGCATACTTTTGAAGTTCCGGCTCAGCTCCAAATAAGTTTTCTACAGTAAAGCGGTTACCCTTGATCCAAATTGATGTCGCTTCATACAGTGTCTCAAAAACTGTAAGCCGACAGTCAGCAGGTGCCACAATGACGTTTTCTTTCTCAGGTTCAGCAATTTTCCGGGCTCCTTTTTTCAACTTTCGGTAAAAGAATTCATTAAACGTCTTGTATTCCGAAACAGGTTTTTCAATCTCTTCGACGTTAATGTTAAAGCTATCAATGAACCCAGGTATTTTCCGTGCTGACTTAGTCGAACTCATTTTCTTGCCTTCTTTAATTGTCATCGCCCACAGAAGCCCGCGAACTACCGTGAATGGGACGAACTTAGACCCAATAACCGCTTTATACCTGCAACGCCGCAACTAAGGTTACCTCAACGAGAGTGTCTTAGGATTTGCTCGTACAACGTAAGTCTTACAATAGGTCGATAGCAGTCTTCACGTATCCAGGGATATGTTCTCGTACAATGAGACCACTTGTAGCATCGTAAACTAGTAATCCGTCCTTATCACGGGTTACATTCCCCCCGTCGCGAATCGCAACTACATCGGCTCCAGCGCTGCTCTCCCCAGCAGAGTGCACGGTACTGTGCTAAAGCATAGAGTAACTAATGAACGTTAGGTACTTATACCTTGAGAGACGCAGGAGTCTGTTCCTTACCTGTAAAGGTCCATCAACGCACCAGAGGAGCTCGTTACACCGTCCGCCAAGTAAGTAAGTAGTTGATACCCCAATGGTTTCGACTGAAAATCTGCTGAGCGCAGGTAGGCCAGCTGCGGAATTAATCACATCGAAAAAACAACTGCACTTCAGGAAAAAGGGGGCTAGGTCAGTAGTATCCACATACCAGTTCATCCTCTTCCAGTTCACCGTTGCTATCTATGTCCAAGTAAGAGAATAGTAGCTCTACTTGCTCATCAGACCAAGTCTTGCCGGACCAATGAGACAACGCAGAGAGTACTGCTGTAAATTCCGCCTTACTCAGTTTTCCATCCTCATTGAAATCGAATTCATTCATAAGTGACCCGAAGTACCACCGTTCTACTTCATCTTTGTTGGAGAAGGAATAATCGAGGGTGAGTGTGGCCACAACAGGGGCAGTTTGAGCTGGTGTGGCTGCCGATGCTCGTCGCCTTCGGACAGACATGGAATTTCTCAGAAGATGGAAGCGACTCCTCTTTTTCTGGGATGGGGTGATCTGGACGGATACACCGTCCTGTTGGGTGCACGCCTCGCCAACATTAGCCGTAGAGGAAATACCTTCGTTCTCCGATTTACGACCAGCAACCACCGGCGTGTCTTCGACGCGCGTCCCTGACTTAGATTCATTAACTTCGGTGTTGCTCTCATTCGTTGGAATTGGAGCATCTTCTTGTTTCTTATCGTTGGAATCGGTTCCTTCGGCAAATTCCAATTCTCGACTGAGTTTTAAGGCTTCATCCTTTTCGATGTCCTTTTTTGAATGACTAAAGTCTCGAATATCGTTTACGTTATCATCGTCTGAATCTCCCAATGTCATGCTGCGCAACATGTCTGTCGCGCCAGCGTCTGTCAGTCGCTTCTGATCTACAGGCCGGAACTCTAGAGTGATCGAGGATGCTGGTTCCTTCAACAATTTGGAAAGAGGGAGAAAAGCCCTTCCGATAAGCTTAAGCCCTTTCCCTTCCTCATGACCAATGTTAGGATGCACTTCGTCTACATCCTCTTTTTCTCTACGCGGAGTGAGCGCGGCACCATCTGTTTCGCTTCGGCGACGCCGTCTTCCATGGCTAAGCCACCGTGACCGGCGTTTACGCTTGCGATTCGCGCTAATGGTATCGTGATACAGGCTAAATGACAAGATATATTCTTCCTCCCCTTGGGAAATCCAAGTTCGGCACGTCTGATTCAGCTCCACTGGTTCTGGGTCATTCGGGTCTACAGTGAAGCCCCGACAACTCTGGAATGCAATAGTACCTTTAACAATGATGCAAACGGGATACAGAGGTGTATCTTCTGCAGGGTCGTGCCTCGTTATCGATATGGAATAATAAATTGACAATTCAAAGTGATATGAAACCATACCTTTGATACCAAGCTGTTGTCTATCGGAGGCATTTAGTCGCACTCTCTCCAAGGATCGCAAGCGCAACGTTAATAAACCGATGTTTTCGATGTAACGGACTTTTTCCTGCATGTGTTTGTCCCGTTTAACAGCTTCCCAACATGCGATTTGGACTTGTATTTCGCCTAATTTTTTCGTTCCTTTGGACAATGGAATCCAATTGAACGGATGAATTTTATCCTCGAAGTCGTCGTCTGTTAGAGGTATAGAGACCTCGCCCATAAATTCGTCCTTTCTGGCCAAGTCGCGATCGTGCATACTAAAATGAATGCTGTCTGGTTTTTCTTTCATAACGAAATCGAACCTTTCATTGTAAACCTGTATCGACGAGATTTCCACATTCACGCGACTCTTGTGTCATTCATGCTCATGTCGTACCGGTGTGAGTGTGTTGTAGCGTATCGTTGAACGCAGACAGAGAGAACCACAATTGATCCGTAAGTACGGATCTGACTTTGTGAAAATATCCATCTTCTTTAACTTTCTCGCCTGTAGTCCGCATACCATATCTCGGCATAAGTACCTTTCAGTACCCTAGCTGGCTCCTTCCAGCTTACCTGCACCAGAGTGACCGAGACCGAGTACACGGTATCGTCTGGCTCTGCGTTAGCCAAATCGGCAGCTCCATGAACTTCACTCTGCATTGTGCAATATTCTAATTCTGGCAATGCCGGCGCCTGGTCACCTGCATCATCATAGAGCCCAGAGACATAGGAGCCGGATACAAAGATGAAGGTTTTGTCCCTTGCTTACCACCGCTTTCATCTTCCGTTCCCGTGTCCTCATCCTCTTCTTTCGCTGGCTCTGAAGGAGTTGGCGGATCGTGAGGGATTACGGGAGCTCGGCAGCATGCTGCTGAAGAGCTCCCGCGGTCTTTACGGGAGGCATTATCCTGTTCTGATGTCGTAACTGAATGGACCGACGAATTGCCGGTTCGTTTCGACGGCGTATTTCCCATTGTCCCCTTTCGTATGGCATCCACAGTAATGATAGCGACTACAATTGGCACTTGATGTTATGGGAAGAGGCTATCACCTACCTATTCGTCTTGTATAAGGCGACTAATGGAAGCGAGACGATCTTCAACTTCACAACATCCTCATGAATTTTTGTATGATACAGTACACTAGTCATTGATACTAAAAATGACACAATTTTTCCGAGGAATTCATCACTACTGTATCGTTCCTCCTTCCCGTTGAATTGGAATTCGATACCTTAATTGGACCCTATCGTAGATAAAAATCGTTCCGTTTCGCAAGACACGGATGTTTTGTTGTCTACGCTGCAGCCGAAAAGATGAAGACTTCTCTCGTCCGCCAGATTCGGTGTGGAAGAGCTCTCTCATCATCCGGGGCAAAATGGAGATGGAGGCCTGCCAACTTAATCGGGCCGCTGCTGCATCCACGCATCTGTAGCAGTATTCAATACAGAGTCGCCTCGGATAGCTCTCAGGGAACCAACCAGTCCCAGCATGAGGACAACGAGGAGAACCAACAGGGCACAGGACCTAGATGGTTTGACTATCTAGTGCTACTCGCCGGCGGCACCGCCACCTCATATTTTGCAGCTAGATTGCTTATGCTTCTACTGGATTGGCCAGAGCCTTGTCAAGTACGCGACGTTGTGTCTACATTTGTCTGACTACCGCAGGGTTGTAGGTTGTGGCCTGGTGCTTAATCCACAGGTGTTGTATTCCAAAGCGGAGAGCGATCCATACATGCAGAAGCTATTTGGTGATGTCCCTGTGCGCGTACGTGCAAAGCGGTAGTCTAAATTTGTTTATCAATTTAGGTAGGTCTAGGCGCTGCAGGGGTTCCTCTGGGATGGATCGGTTTCTGAAGATCGGGTACAAGTTGAGATTCCGATAAGGGGTCCCAAAGCAAAGGTAAGAAGAGACGCTAGACAGTGTATCTTTGGTAGTTAAAGGGCTACTTAAAGGCGCCTCTACAGGGCAAACTATTTGCATATGCCGTTAAGACGGAAGATGCATGGGAACCGATGCTCCTTGAGGTGCACTTTGAAACCATAGAAAGTGACACCAAGAGTAAAATCCTGGAGGATATGCGCAGCCAAAAAGGAGAGCTAGAGAATCCAGCCTCCGACAATGAAACCCTTACCTACGATCTACTCCAAAAAAGCTGGATCGACAAGGAGTATACGATCGGCGCAGAGCGCAGTGTAGCTTCTCAAAACACTAGCACCCAGGCGAAAGTTGTAGCCAGAAAGGATGGGGAAAAAGGCAAGGCGTAGTTGCGTTAGTCTATTTGGACCCATTGGTGGTCCTTCCACATGTAACGAAGCCTACCCTTGTTGGCAAACATCGAATCCGTATCCATGTTGTTTTCAAGAAAAACGTTAATACTGCGCTTCAAATCGGCAACAAATGATGGAGGCTCCGCGTCTGGAGATGTTGACATTTGCATGAGCACTCCTTCAGGATCCCTGGAAGTGAAAGCAAGCAATCGAAGAAGGGGACATCTAGTCAGCGCTTGCGAAGCCAAGTGCTTATTATGTGATCCACTTACGATTTATACAATATGAGAAATCCTTCCGGCAAACTGTCCAGGGGGAATCTCGTCACTTCGTAGATAACAGCTCTACTTGCAGAATCAAACCTGGCGATCCTCTGCAAATCGCTCCAATTCGACAGAAACCGCAAGTTTCGAACAGCAGAAGCTGGCCCGCTGTCTATAAATTCCGGTTTGAAGAAATGTCCACGACTGTCTACGGCTGCATCCAAGTCATATGGGATAGTAGTGCCTTGCTCGTTATGCTTTGTATTGAGCGACAACACAGCAGCCAGTGACAGGACGCATCGAATATTACAGTCTCGCAGAGCATTGAGTATATGCAACACTATTTCGAGACTTTGCTCCTCACATCTCTCTAATTCTTCCGTCGTAATGGAGCTGCTTTCAAATAGTGTATCAGATACGTAATTACCATCATAAGCTCCAACTATCCCTAGCTCGAGGCATGCTTCACTAGCCAGCCCCTGGGAGGTCTCTGAAAGTATGGAAGCGATCGTCTCTGCTTTACAATCAGTAGAATCGACATGTGCGGCAGCTTTGTAACCTGCAGTAGGGTTATGTGCAAGGAGAATGACGCAGGTCGTGGCTTTACTGGATCCCACTCCGACGTGCTCCAACCGAGGGAGCACAGCAAATTCCTTCTGCAGGCAGCATACCGACTCAAAGACACCAGGGGAGTTGGCAGCAACTATCGGACTGTCATGAAATTCTTTTGCTTTCTCTCGGTAGTATGGAGAGCTAAGTATCTCTGTGAGCGCCTTCTTGCTTTCTCTTTGACCGCCAGTAGTTTGCGAGGACTGCAGGACACGGCATTGTGTTTCTACCTCACTATGTCCATCTGTTTTGCCTTCGTGGTGTGACGATGATGACGCTGAAGTACGCTCCGATGTCACGTAGTAGAACAGCATAGGTGTGTTGGAACGCGTTTCGCACGCTCTACACTTGGGGTGCAAGATCTAAAGATCCAAAAGATACTCCGCCGATTAAAGACTATGGAGAAACCAAAGGCTAGTTACAATCCTTCAATGTATTTGTACAAAAAGACTTTCTACACTTTACTGCGGTTGTGAGATTATTTTAGTTGCAATACTGCGCTGAGATCATCAATCTACAGCCGGTTAGTGTTGATCACACCAAAGTTCACACTCCGTTCATGGACTACCCCTGAACGTCGCCTAGAACAGTTCCATCGAGTGTTCCCATGCTAACTCATGGTCTCAACGCGAATTAAATACACTCTGTCGCAGAACGTTCCCACGAAAAATTCGTTGTCTGGAACACAACCTTCCAGCATTCCTCCGTATACAGTATATGTAGTTGCCTAAAATTGTCGTTACTGGTAGGTTATTGCTATTGCTATAGAGTTGGATTACAAGCACAGAAGTAGAGCGTGTATCAGTCAACAACTCCCATACCGAAATGGACCGTTTGACGGTGAAATATTCCTAGAAACTGCACACTTACGACTAGCCTTCAGCTATTGCATTCGCATATCCAACCGAGTCGACTCTTCTGGAAACTAAACAAAACACAATCGATTGCAAAATATTTGCGCTGTCGGGACAATCACGTCTCTTCATGGTAAGCTAGAAATGCAGGTCTTACATCAGATACATCCTAACACTCTGCACGCGTAGGACTAAGGTCCCAAATTTCCAGAGGTTCCCAATTTGTCAGATTAGACTCCGTTTTCCAAAGCGTGACGTTCCAGTTACTTGCGTTTGGATCCTCGAAAACTTGTTCCGAGAAAACATCTTTGACTAGCTCCGTATATCGACTGAGACCAAATTCCTCAAGCTTTGGCCCATATGCGAGGCTCATATGAAGCCGTTTCTTCCGAGAAAGGAAGTCAAAGTAATCATCTAAGCCATCCAGGAACTGGTCAAAGGCAACGCTTTCTTTGTATTTCAACAGAACGTTCCCCTGATCCAAGAGTCCATCGTAGGTGACGACGGGCTCATGCACTGGCATCAACTGGGAAGGGACCTCTGTCTCAAGATATTCCTTGACTTGCTCTAACTCTCTTTCCTCCACGGAGAAGAAACCTGTTAGTGTCATATGAGCTGGATACGTGAAAGCGATATTGCTGCTGTATTGCTCCTCTCCGAAATCTCGTCGTATGCGCTCTTTCAGCTCCCCCCACTTCTCCAGGATCGGATTCGACTTGTGAGGGTTCAAGTATATGATATAGCGGTTCATCTTACAAACGATTTCTGTTCCCCTTCCTACTGACGAATATAAGCCTTGTTAGTGGCGGGAAAGAGTTTTCGTCATCGGCGCCTGAGGATAAGATCGGTCGTCCAGGTGGGAGAACATGCGGCACGTTCTGGCGGCGGTAGTTTCGACCTGGGAAAAGACTGAGGAGCAGCACAATGAAACAATGGAAGTGATTTAACTGCAAATGATTGATGGTACTCTGACAATGTCATCATTGTATCATCACTGCACTCTGACACAGCGTCTCAGACTCTCAGACTGAGAGTCTCGGTCACTGTTCACTCTTGTGAAGATCATGGCAGGGTACGAGGAGTGTCTTGTCGTCAAGTTGTCGAATGTGGGGACATCGGAACAGCGGAAACTTCACATGACGTCTGGACTTTGGGATTGAAGGACTCGAGCGATACCATATATATGCAGGAGGGGTATAGGAGCAGGAACACACACACACATATGTGACAGATAGCCCACCAGCCGGGGAGTTGACCACATCCTCTTATCGAGGAGCGGTATGCGCCCGTGTAAGGCCGCGTTGTTTCTTGGAATATCGCCGCAGTCAGTTCCCCGGTCGGTTGTCCACTTCGATGAGGAGAACGATTCGTGCCTTGTAGAGTGGGTGGGAAACCCGAGCAGCGAAGACTTCACTTGCGCCGGATGATCTGCGGCGGCATTTGACGGTCTGTCACATTTATTTTGTGCGGTCTCGTCCATTGACTGGATCTGATAAACGACCACCACTGCTTCTACACCTCGTTTGGCCATCTTTCTGTGTTAATCGCTTGACACTCGTTCTTGCCCTAGTGTTCACGATGCGCATCTTTCGGAGAATTTGGGGAAATCGGTTTCCTCCCCTCTTCCTTTGTAAAAGACTGGTAAAAGGACGAACGATGGTTCCAATGGAGGAGCCTTTGCAGGTTTTACGTAGTCTTCCGAGTGTTTTCTCGTCCTCCGGCGCCAGGGTGATCGATTCCTCTTCTCTGTGGAAGGATAAGAAGCGATCCACCCCGAAACCACCCAGAGTGACACACACACATATGTGACAGATAGCCCACCGGCCGGGGAGTTGACCACATCCTCTTAACGAGGAGCGGTATGCGCCCGTGCGGAGCTCCTGCTTCGAATATTCGAGGATCAAAACGTATTCGGGAAGACGGTGCAGCCCATGCGGCAGATGATGACGAGGTAGTGAAGTCAGAGACCCACAGGCGAATGTTTGGACCATTCTGCAGGTCGCCGACAAGTCTGCTAAGGAGGAATACACTGTATGAGTGAAGACAACGAAACCCAATCAACATGAGCCCTTCGCGGAGATTCATCACACCAAGAGGATATTCAATAAGCAGAGTTGACATTGCCAAGCGTCACAAGCGAGAAGAACAGAAAGGACAACAATTTCGTGCCCGCATTGTCTCCTTTAGAAAGCGACAGGAGCAGAAAAGAAAGGCGCGTGAACGGAACAGTTCTAAACAAGCCTTGTTGCCCACCCATGAGTTAGACGTAGAACGCGAACGGAACAGTTCTAGAAAAGAAAGGCGCGTGAAACGGAACAGTTCTAAACAAGCCTTGTTGCCCACCCATGAGTTAGACGTAGAACGCGAACGGAACAGTTCTAGGCAAGCCCTATTGCTGGATACCTTGTGGGAGGAACAGCAAGAGGACAATTCATAGGCCGCGAGACAGGTACTGACCATGGTAGGTGCTGCCCAGGAGATACCAATCGCTAACCGGTGCTGGCGAGGACGAAGATGAGGACATGAGTGGTTCCTCTTCAGACAACGAAGGCGCAACTTTGAGGGAGGATGAAGTACGCGGTCGTGGAACCAGCAGGCACCTCATGCGTGCAGAAAGGCGCTCAAATGCTTCCAATGAAGATGAAGAATCAACCGCGTCTGAAGTGGGGCGATCGAAGAGATCACGGCGCGGTTGATGTTGACTTACACGAATATACTCTCGACCTACCTAGTTGGAGCGACGGGAATCAATGTACACCGGAGCCAAAGAGGAATTCTGGTGCGAGATATTAGTATTTATTCCTTTCCATTAACTTCGTCTCTTTGGACTCTCAGACGGCATTATAATACAATTGTAGAAATGTTCGTCATTCTAGAAGGAAGGAAAATATTCTGGAAGTGTCTTCGTTGCTTCGTTCCTTGCAGACCACCATCTTTCAAACAAATCAGAATAATCCAAATTAGCCATACGAGATGACAGAGGAACCCATTGGTTGCTTTCCACGGCTTAGCTTGGCCAATGTATGTCCAAGATTGCCCTTGCCCTAGGTGTCGTTTCCCGCGTGGGAACACTAAGTTTTACTACGACCCACTGACCCTCAAACAAATAAAAATTGTGATACAGATAGAGCGAAGTACTGCATGCAAATTCAGTGATATGTGGATAGGGTCCGTTTTCTGGAACGAGCAGTACTGTTTCCTTGATTGATGTTTCGCCGAGGGAATCTGTTTCTGCAACGCCAGCTTTAAACCCTCTAAGTGCATGTAAAATATCCGTCAGAATTGCAGCACTATAACCTTCACCCCAACAGTTTGCGAGGGTTTGGACGTAGGCAAAAATACAACGGTCTATATCAGCTGAAAGACGGCCTGTTAGAGTATTCGATGCATCAACTCCCACACTTCCACATGAGCCAGAGGGTGCCTGTGCGCCAAAAACTCCAGCGAAAGAACCTGCATCCGTTGCTGCATCTGTGGCCGCGGCATTAGTTGTAGATTTTCTCATACTTTCAGCTAAGCCAGAGACTCCATGTTTTTCGGCGAAATTCTTTAGCAGACAAGGTAGAGTCACCCGCTGCACGTTGGGGAGGGATTGACAAATGTCTTTGTAATTTTCCAAGTTCCACTGGCAGGGGAACATAACATCCTCAAGACAGCTTCTAGGAGTTATGCACTTCAAAATGAAATTGCGGCCAAGAATAACGATGGAGTCACGGTGGTTGAAAAAGTACGTCAATCTGGGAGACTTCTTGAAGCTGTACCGGCAGATCTTTCTCCCGTCTTCTCTCCGAAAGTCCAGCTTGCGTCGATACTCCTCTACTCCCCAAAACCGTCCAGCGATGAACTGAACGTCCCCAGTGTCACGATCAGCCATATTCTTAGCATTTGCAAGAAACTCGCAGAATGCAGCCATCAATTCCAGTTTGTCACCGGTAGATAGGGGACGTGAGTGACCTAATATTCGTTCTATTGTATCCGCATTCTCTGAACACGCCTTCGGATAGTTCTCAAATGGTTTCCGAGGCTCCATCACTTGGGCTTACGATACGATTTTAGCAAAGGGTGCAAAAACAAAGAAATACTGCAAGCGACTAACAACCAGGACAAGGTAGACAAATGACCCAAGCGTCTCTAACCAACAACATGTTCTTTTCCGACAATCCTTGTTGTACAGTGTGTGTGTGTATCTGCATGCTTGACCTCATTTCCTAGGGGCTTGTTCCCTACAACGAATACATGTATGTAATGTACCAAGTAAGGTTTTGTCATCGATGCCGTTTCCGTCGGACCTCTTTCTTTTCTTCGTCGATCCACAAAATATCAACCGTTACATACATATATGGTATGGTATTAGCAGACTGATCAGAATCCTCTTAAGCGATATCCTTTGTGATCCTGTGCTCGCCTTGTATCGCTTCTAAATAGACTCTGAACAATTTCGAGAGACCTTTTTTGTCCCCCTGATTTTCCCTGCACAAAAACATAATTTGAAGGGCCGTTTGAATGCTTTCTGATACAGCCAGCGTTCTCAATGAACTTCTCATGCGGCTCGCCCCAACTTCAACTGCGGACGGACACCAAAGGAATCGTATCTAAGCGTGCTTGGATAAGTTGAATCACCGTTATTAGATTGACATTAAGTCATTTTTATAGTTCATGTCTCCATAGAAACGTCGTATAGTCCAAGAGCGATGTTTGTAGGAAGCGGAAGCGAACTTGTAAGTCACTGCAACGTGGCCCAAGACAGGGAACGCGCTCCGAATGCCATACATATATTCAGTCTTAGAGTTATATACAGTGCCTGAGAGGTATTCATTGAGACATCCTGCTCGATGGGAATTGCACGTCCCACTCATACCTAACGTGAGACAAGCGGGACGTTGCAGGGTGTCTGAACAAGTGACTGAAAGATTTTGTGGGCGCAGGCATGGCTCCTCCCCCGATGCCTCCTGAGCTTAACCAGTGCTGTGTTCCCCCACGGCGCATGTCAGCAAGGCTGCAGGAACAGCGGGCCCGTCGCTGCTTAACACGGGCGCTTACCGCTCCTCGTTAAGAGGATG
>LVLI01000935.1:0-12859 GCA_001687465.1 Halocafeteria seosinensis
GTATTGGTGCACTGGACATGCATTACATCCACTCTTATCATTGTTTGGAATGTGACCAACCCCACAATCTGTGCAGGCGACATCGCCATCCTCGGCAGAGGAATAGCTCGGACACTCCTCACATTTGTCTCCATCTACATGTGGTACATTTCCTGGACCGCAGGTGATACACACATCATGATTGTCATTGGGAATTTTGCCCGGGTCACATGGTTGGCAAGCGGCATCCCCTTCGGTGGCCACCTCCCTAGATTCACATTCCACACACAGTGTTTGGTCTTCATTAGGTACTTTGCCTTTCCCACAACTAATACATTCTTCTTTGTTGGTATCGGGGACCTCATTGGCTTCACATTTTCGACAAAATACATCAGTTTCGCTTGCTACCTCACCTGTCCCACAAGGCACACATGTGGATCGATTAGTAGCGGGAACTAGTCCAGCAGGACAAATGCGACAGGACGTTTCGTGCTCACCGGACACCTCATCCTGTTCACAAGGTACACAACCATCCTGATTTCCAGTTGGAATCTTTCCAGAGCCGCAACTCCGACATTCACTGTCACCGGTTCCAGCATATTCATGTTCTGCACAGGCCTCACAACTGGTTGCATCTTCATTTGGAGCTTTCCCATTCCCACAAGCGACACAATATTCATTCTCAACATCCGGGACCTCATTGGTAGCACATGATTTACACGATACATCACCTGGTGTCGCCACCTCATCGTCAGCACAAGCAGTGCATGCCGACTGGTCCACATTCGGTACATTTCCCGGCTCGCAATTCTGACACGTCGCTTCAAATTCCCCGGAGTATTGGTGCACTGGACATGCATTACATCCACTCTTATCATTGTTTGGAATGTGACCAACCCCACAATCTGTGCAGGCGACATCGCCATCCTCGGCAGAGGAATAGCTCGGACACTCCTCACATTTGTCTCCATCTACATGTGGTACACTTCCTGGACCGCAGGTGATACACACATCATGATTGTCATTGGGAATTTTGCCCGGGTCACATGGTTGGCAAGCGGCATCCCCTTCGGTGGCCACCTCCCTAGATTCACATTCCACACACAGTGTTTGGTCTTCATTAGGTACTTTGCCTTTCCCACAACTAATACATTCTTCTTTGTTGGTGTCGGGGACCTCATTGGCTTCACATTTTCGACAAAATACATCAGTTTCGCTTGCTACCTCACCTGTCCCACAAGGCACACATGTGGATCGATTAGTAGTGGGAACAAGTCCGGCAGGACAAATGCGACAAGAGTGTTCCTCCGTGCCTGAGACTTCATATGGCTCACATGCGATGCAATTGTCATGTTGGGAGTTAGGGATATTTCCGAGGGCGCATGAAATACATTCGCGATCACCTGTTCCCGAATATTGGTATTCTAGGCACGTATGACATAACTCTACTGAATCTTTCTCCGGATCTGGGGCTGCACCGGCACCACACGTCTCCATGATGGTATACACTAAACCGAGATCTGGTGCTCGACTTTGGACATTGTTAAGAACGGCTTCAGACAAATCAGATGGATCGGCAGTTTGGGCTCCCAGCAGAAAAGCCTGTTGGTTGTTGATGGGTTTCCAAATTTTGATGTAGTGGTCATACTTTAACGTATTGATGTCAAGACTCTCCGCCTCTTCCCAGGCGTCTCCGCCTTGGGCGATGACGTACGTGTCGTCCGTATTGACGTACACGTCTTTATTGAAAGAAACCTCATGAGAATCTTCGTTTTGGTCTGCTTCCGCGTGCGCTAACACCGAAGCTAGGGTGTTGGCATCGACATCCACGCTGAATATAGCGATTTGAACCACGCTAGACTGATTCCTCGGGTGCGCATACATTCCAGTTACTTTGATGGGATGCTTCACTTGTATCATATAGCCCATCCATTCCGATGAATGGCTTCCTCTCTCCACTGCATAGCCGTCTCCTACAAGAGTAAAAGATCTGTCAAGCTTAGACACCGCCAAGACCGATTTCTCCGAAACCACCAAGTTCACCACAATCGCAAGCAGGATATGTAATCCAATTTGACCAGAACCAAGCGAGAGCCGTTTTCCTTGGAACATAGATTTCATTTTCTGACAGTGTTCTGTACGCTTTTTTTTGCGAACAAAAGCAAAATATTCCTGGTTTTGGGTTCCCCGGAGCTATCCCTGAGCACCTGCTACCTGCTCGCGGGCTTTTAAAGTGACTATCGCTTATGTTCGACCACCCTTTCACAGGCTCTGTCTTTCACAGTCTACGCCAACGACGATGGTGCGTTATAGAGCGTTAACGAACAGAGTTTTAAATGTGTTGACTTTGTGGGGGGTGGTCTTTTCTGTCGACTCGGCCGCTCCCTGTTGGTTGCAAATCCGCTCCACCAGAAGCTACAAAACGGCAGCTTTTCAGCTATTACACAGACAAAGTCATAGACGGTATTTTCAAAGTCCAACACTGTATGGTTCCGGCTAACGACACCGAAACGGGACTGAAATGTGGAAATGTGGAAAACGCAGACGTAGGCCACATCCTCCCCCATCCGGGGTAGGTCGCGCAAATAGGTGGTCGCACTGCGGTTTTCCCACCCAAGACTCCGGGTCGGTGGTCGGTGGGTGCAAAGACGACCATGAAATGAAAAAGGAGGGGCCGTATTTGGCGAGTTCAACAGTGAAAGTCGGTCACGTTGCACCTAACTAGCTCACCGTAGTGCCAAGAAAAGAGCGATAGATAGTGAATCCGCTGAGTTTCAATCAATAAATGCAAAGTGGATTTTGAATCCTAGGAATCCTCAATGACATGTTCACTCGAAACGGTCATCGAGAAATGAAAACAAATGCTATAAAGTATAGTGAACAGCCTATTTCCTAAGCGTTCTGAGACATTAGCGTCGCAAGGCATATTATATGGGTAAACCAGCAGCCTCCTAACTGGTGCGATTAAACAGCTTTGACTATTGCACAGGATTGGTAACAATGCCTTAGCGCCTAAGTACCATCTGAGCTATAAGAATGTCCCCTCTTTTTTCGGGGCAAGCGGTGATTCTTCGATGCTTGAAGAGCCGCAATGTGATACGATTTTGGCGAGAAACCGGTCAGTCCCTCATGCTCATCAACTCTTACTTGCCTGAATTCTCTCTTACTATTACTTTTGGCTAGCTTGGGATGCAACGCAACCGCGGCCACACGTTCATGTGTCTGCTCCGGAACCATTTTGGTCTCAGAGTCGAAGGAACCCTCCGTAGTGAGCGTTGGTTTCCAATCTTGTTTACGGGGCCCATGAGTGCTAATACGGACTAGTGGTGAAACGTCGCCGAGAATGAGTGCTTTCCATTTCCGAAGCCTTAACCTCATCCTCCGCGCTATGGACAGTCGTGCCTTCTCAATCTGGTCGATACTAGTGACTTGGAGGCCGTCTTGATAGGCGGCATCTTCCCGAGTTGGCGGGTCCAATGACACAAGTGTCCAGATTTTTCGCTTGACAATCTCGCTGTTTTCGAATTCGACGAAAGTTGCCATAGGCTGGCTTGTCGAGTCTTCTCTAATCGGGTTAACATTACGGACTGTATCCTCAACAGACGATTTATTGTCCACTCCGTATGATACAAGTCCTTGTCTGTGCAGCCGTGGATTATCTTCGTCATCAGTGAAAAATCTAGCCACTCTCAATGGCACCCGCAATTGTTGCGCATACATAACCTTGATGTCATCAACTCTGCTTGCCCGCAGGGCATTTTGCCGTCGACGAACACCCACAAGCACAAACAGTGCTATCAGTCCTATCCCGAGGACACCAGGAACGCCGAATGAGGTAGTCACTCTACCAATGTCAGTAGTTGATTCTGAAGCACTACTCGTCACTGGATGACATGTTGAATCGTGCAAAAAAGCAGTTGACCCTGAGGGGCACCTCTCACAATGCGTCCGCGAATCAGTTGGAACGTAGTCTTCTCCGCATGGATGACACGATGTGTCATTGGCTCCAGCTACTTCAAATGGCTCACATGGAATACAGGTCGAGTGGTTACCGTTTGGCACCGTACCGCCATCACACTCAGAGCACTCATAAGAAAGCTCTGTGGCAACTTCATTGTAGGAGCAATTTAAGCAACCATCTTGGATTGGTGTTGGGACACTGCCGTCACCACAAACTCGGCAAGAAACGTCAGTCAGCAGCGCAAACTGATTTGCAGGACACTGTGTACAAGACTTTCGGTCTGAACTTGGGACCTTCCCTGGACCACACTGCTGGCACGAAACATCGTCAGAAGCGGCGATTTCATGGTCGAGGCAATTGTCACACCCATTTTGTTCGGGATTGGGGACCTCGCCACCATCACATATACGACACACCGAATCATTTCTCGTTGCTATCTTGTGCTCGGGGCAATCTTCGCACCCACTCTGAGCAGTCGTCGGGATCCTTCCATTCCCGCAAAACTGGCACTTGACGTCCGATTCACGTGCAAACGTATGAGGAGGGCAGGCAATACAAAGGTCATTGACCGAATTCGGAACAGTTCCAGCACCACAGAGGTGGCATTCGCTCTCTGCGCTTTCTGACACCTGCTCAGGGTTGCATGGCAGGCATTCGTCTTGTGCATCGTTCGGTATCTGACCCGGTCCACAGGATAAACATTCAGTATCTTGAAGAGATGCAATTTCATGAGTAGAACAAGTTCTACATCCATCTTGGGCTGCATTTGGGACCTCTCCGGATCCGCAAGAATAACATTCTGTGTCAAATCTGGTTGCGTATTCGAACGGAGGACAAGCAATGCACCCATCCCGGTTCTCGTTGGGAATTGTACCCGAGTCACAGTATTGACACTGCGCGTCCTCGTTTGTGGCGAATTGATTCACTGAACAATTTTGGCAGCCATCTTGGCTCTCGGCTGGAATCTTTCCAGCACCACACTCTTGGCAAGTACTATCAAATTCAGTAGCAAATTGGAAATTGGGGCAGCTGACGCAACCATTTTGCTCTTTGTTGGGTACCTCTCCTGCACCGCACCTTCTACACTCCGCATGCGCACTTGTAGCAAACTCATGAGCAGGACATCCTCGGCAAGCACCTCGATCAAGGGTCGGCACCATTCCACTTCCACAGTTACGACACTCAGTATCATACTTCGTCGCCACCTGGTAACTGGTGCAATTATCGCACTCCCTTTGAAACGGATCTGGAACCATACCCAACGGACATGTCTCGCAGCGCGAATCCACATCTGTTGCAACTTGAAATTTTAGGCAGGGCTCGCAGCCGTCCCCTTTTGCTGTCGGGATCTGTCCATTGCCACAAGCGGTGCACTCCGCATCCCAAGACGTGGAAAATTGATGAGGCCAACAAGAAAGGCAAACGCCTTGTGTGGCGTTAGGTACTTTGCCAGGTCCGCAACTCCAGCAGATATCATCCTCAGGCCCGGATACTTCAAAGAAACGGCACGGTACACACGCATCATGTTCTTTGTTCGGAATAGCTCCGTATCCACACCCACGGCACCGAGTGTCCAATGCGGAGGCTACGGCATATGTAGGACATTTCATGCAAGTACCCCTGTCATCAGAAGAGACTCTGCCGCCCCCACAATCGTGACAAACGACGTCAAAAAAGGAAGAAAACTGGCCCACACTGCAATTTCTACATTCGTCCTTAGCCGGGCTTGGAACTCGTCCTACACCGCATGGCTGGCACACCGAGGCTTCTGCAGCCGCAATCTCACCATCAGGACAACTCACACACCGCTCTTTGTTTTGATCTGGGACCCTTCCACGTCCACAGTTAATACACAGTGCATCGGCCACCGCGGACACCTGATGCTTAGAGCAGTTCTGGCACGCAGAACGTTCGGGACTAGGAATCTCACCAAAGCCACAGGAAATACATACACTATCCGTGGACCGAGATACTTGGGAAGCAGGACAGGTCTCACAGCCATCTTGAGTAGGGTTTGGAATCCTACCGGTGCCACATGACGTACATTCCTTATCACTCGGTCTAGCGTATTCATGATCTGCGCAAGAAACACAAACCGCTCCCGTGGCATCTGGCACTCTTCCGCTACTACAACTGATACAAGATTCCTGTTTATAATCTGGAACCTTTCCTGGGCCGCAAGGGAGACAGACGGCATCTTCTGCCGTGCTCACGTGGCCTTGGGGACACGGTGTGCATGTTGATTGATTCGTAGTAGGCACCTTCCCAACCCCACAGCTGATACAGATTTCCTGGTTACGATCTGGAATCTCGCTGGGCTCGCATGACTGGCACGAAAAATCTTCTTTTGTCGCCACCAGACCAAGATCACATCTAACACAGCTAGACTTAATCGGATCAGGTATCTGTCCCGGACCACACGGTTGGCATACGTCATCCATAGGTCCAGCAACCTCATGAGCTCGACAATTGGTGCATCCATCCTGTTCATTTGTCGGCACCGTACCGGCTTCGCATTCTTGACATTCGGCGTTGTTCGCCGTTGCGTATAAATAGGGAGGACAGGACTCACATCGGTCTCCTGCAGCATTCGGTATTTTTCCTGCTCCACAACTTATGCAAAACTCACGCAGAGCAGCCGGGATTTCATTCGGACCACACGTATGACAGGATGCATCCCCAGATCTGGCGGCTTGATTGGCCTCACATGCAATACAAGCTGACTGATTGTAGTTGGATACTCTCCCTGCGGGACATTTGACACAGTGTTCCTGCTTGTAATCTGGCACTCGGCCGGCATTGCACGGATGACATACATCATCCTCACGACCGGCGACTTGACCAACGTTGCATGCCTGACAGCTGGAGTGATTTCCATTCGGCTTCTTTCCGGGTCCACAGCTTTGGCAGATGTCATCACTAAGCCCAGCAACTTCATGTCTTTGGCAGCTCCTGCAGTCATCTCGGTTGGCGTTGGGCACTTTGCCGGTACTGCACAGGCTACATTGCAGCTCACTTGGTGCAGAATATTCGTGCGAGTCGCAGGTTGTGCAGGTCTGACCAGTAGTATCGGGTATTTTGCCCGCCCCACAACTAGTACAGACTTCTTGCTTACTATCTGGAATTTTGCCGCTATCGCAAGGGCGACAAAAAGCATCTCCTGATGATGCTACCTCATTCGAGGCACACGGTCTACATGTGGACTGGTTTGCAACAGGCACCATCCCTGGTCCGCAGCTTACGCACATTTCTTGATTACTATCTGATATCTGATTAGGCTCACATGCCTGGCATACAAAGTCTTCCTTGGTCGCCACTAGACCAACAGCGCATCTTACACAGCTTGACTGATTTGAATTTGGTATTCTGCCTGAGCCACACGGCCGGCATGTATCATCTTGACGCCCAGCCACCTCATTTGCCCAACAACTCGTGCATCCATCCTGGTAATTCGTAGGCACTGTGCCAAAGTCACATTCATGGCATCTAGCATCGTTCGTCGTTGCATACAAGTAGGATGGGCAACGCTTGCATCCGTCGCCCCTAGCGTTCGGAACCCTTCCCGTTCCACAGGCGATGCACACTTCATGAAGGCCGTTCGGAATCTCATTGGGAGCACATGTATGACATGATGTGTCGCCAGACCTGGCAACCTGGTTGGCTTCACATGGTACGCAAGTTGTTTGGTTTGCACTGGGTACTTCTCCTGCCAGGCACGTGACGCAGTGCTCCTGCTTTAAGTCTGGAACGTGCCCAGCATCGCATAGGAGACATTCATCGTCTCTTGCTCCGGAAATGTGGTCAGCATCGCATGGCAGACAGGCAGAGTTATTTACATTGGGCTCTTTACCCGGCCCGCAGCTTCGACAGATATCATCGTAGAGTCCAGCCACTTCATGCGTTTCACAGCTGATGCAACCGTCTTTGTCCGAGTTGGGAACCTTGCCAGACGGGCACAATTTGCATTGTACATCTTCGATGGCCGAATATTGGTGGGCATCACAGGATGTGCACCTATCACCATTCGTAGTAGGTGCAGTGCCAGCACCGCAGCTGATACACGCTTCTTGTTTGCTATCGGGAACCTCGCCTGGTCCACAGAACTGGCACGATGCATCTCCTGGAGTAGCAACTTGGTTATCATCGCACATCTTGCAGCTCGACTGGTCCTTGGTAGGCACCATTCCGCCTCCACAGCTGATGCACATCTCATGATTACTATCTGCGATCTCATTCCTTTCGCATGACTGACATGAGGCATCATTGACACCTGCCACTGACCCATGACCACAGCCTATACAAACGGATTGATTCAAAGCGGGAACATGTCCTACAGGACAGCTTTGGCACACATCATCCTCAAAATCAGCCATCTGGTGCATTTGACAACTGATGCACCCATCCTGATTTGAATTAGGTACCTTGCCAGCTCCACAAGTTTCGCAACTGCCGCCGTCATCCGTGGCGTACTCATATATTGCGCATGACAAGCACTTATTTCCTGCTTCATTTGGCACCCTTCCTGGTCCACAGCTCTTACATGAATCATGTGTACTGCTTGGTATCTTACCCGATTCACACCTCCAACAACTCGAATCGCCTGGAATGGCAACTTTGTTAGAATCGCATTCATCACAAGCGGACTGGTTAACATTGGGAGCACTCCCTGGACCACAATACACACAGTACTCGTGTTTGACGTCGCTGACTGTGCCAGCACCACAAAGATGACAGAGCGCATCCTCACGTCCCGCCACTTCACCAGCACTGCACAATTGACAGGTAGATCGATTTGCATTAGGCACCATGCCCAGTCCACAGTCCCGACATATGACATCATCGGATCCAGCTACTTCATTTGAGCGACAAGGGGTACAACCATCTCCCACAAAATTTGGAACCGCGCCAGGACCGCATAATGAGCACTGTAACGCACTGTCCGTTGCATATTCGTAGGGGGTGCATGATTCACAAGTATCGCCCATGAAACTAGGCACCTTTCCTGGACCACAACTGACGCAAAATTCACGACCAGCATCTGGCACTGTTCCCTCCTCGCAGCTTCGACATGAAAAATCTTCTGGTGAGGCCACTTCATCAATATCACAGTCTTTGCAGCTAGTTTGGTTACCGTTCGGCACCATTCCACTGCCGCAGCTAATGCACGATTCGTGGTAATTATCGGGGATCTCGTTCGGCTCACAGCGCCGACACGAAGCATCATCCTCACTTGCAACAAACCCATTTTTGCATTCGATACAAACCGACTGGCTGAAGGACGGGACCTTCCCTGGTCCACAACGCTTACAAATATCGTCGTTCAATCCGGCCACTTGGTGTGCAGGGCAACTTGTACATCCATCCTGCCTCGTATTCGGCACTTTGCCGAGGTCGCATCTATTGCAGTTATCATCGTTTTCCGAGGCATACATTGAGGCCGGGCAAGATATGCACCTGTCGCCAGCTTCGTTGGGTACCCTTCCCGGGCCACAATTTACGCACACCTCGTGTTTTCCATCAGGTATACTAACGCCGGTGCATAATGTGCACGCCGAATCCCCTGCACGGGCAACTTCATTGCTCTGGCATTCGATGCAAACTGTCTGATTAGTGTTGGGGACCTTGCCTGGAGCACAGCTTTTACAACTCTCGTAGCTGTTATCTGGCACGGTTCCCGGGTCACATGAGCGACATGACGCATCGCCAGGTGCAGATACTTCGCCAGCCCTACAAGAAACGCAAGCAGTTTGGTTACCAGCAGGAATTGTTCCAGGACGACACACTATGCATTCTTCCGCGATACTGTCCGCGATTTCACCGTCCTCACATGATCGACAGGAGGAATCGTCTTCACTCGCAACAGTACCTGCGTGACACGGTATGCAGGAAAATTGATCTTCATCGGGTATCATTCCCGGACCGCAGCTTTTACATATATCATCCAGTCTTGAAGCGACTTCATGTGCAGGGCAACTTGAACAACCATCTTGGTCAGCATTGGGCACTTTGCCGAAACCACATTCCTGACACTTATCGTCGTTGCCAGTAGCGAATTCGTGTGCGTCGCATTGCTGGCATTTTTCTCGGTCATTCGTGGGTACTTCCCCTGCTCCGCAACTGATGCAGAACTCATTCTTGCTGTCCGCTATTTTCCCAGAATCGCACTGCTGGCATGTTGCTTCGGCAGCTGAAGCCACCTGGCCCTTCGGACAGTCGAAGCAGCTCGATTGGTTGGCAACGGGAACTGTACCGGCCCCGCAATCGACACAATTCTCTTTGTTGCTATCGGTGATTTGATTAGGCTCACAATTGCGGCAAATTGAGTCGCTCTCAGATGCCACCTTTCCATTTGGGCACATCTCGCAAGTAGATTGGTCCGTAGATGGTATGAAACCCAGGCCGCACACCTCGCACGACGCCTTGTCGCTACCGACTGCCTTATGAGGGTCACAAGCGACGCAGCCATCCTGCTGTGGGGTGGGAATCTTCCCAGCTCCACAGGTTCTACATTCCATAGCGTGCATAGACGCATATTCATGGTCTGCGCATGGGTCACACACAGTCCCACCGTCGTTTGGTATTTTTCCTGGTCCGCAGCTTACGCAATACTCGTTGTTATTACCTGGTATTGCACCAGCTCCACAAGGCTTGCATGTCATGTCGTCATTTGTCGCCACCTTATCCACCGGGCATTCCTTGCATCCAGATCGAGTATCATTAGGTACTTTTCCAGGACCGCAGGTCCAGCAAATGGCGTCTCCGGTACCTGAATATTGATATTGCGGACATGGAACGCAACCATCGCGTTCAGGATTCCGAATTTCCCCGGCTGGACATTCCCTGCATCTATCGTCATTTTCCGTAGCATACAAATGCGTAGGACACTCAATGCATCCATCACCATCACCATTTGGAACTCTTCCTGCCCCACAGCTGACACAAACCTCATTCTTACCGTCAGGTATTTTCCCCGGGTCGCAAGGAAGGCATGTTGCATCAGTCTCAGTAGCCACCTCCTCCGAGCGGCATGCAGTGCAGGATGTCTGATCCTCACTAGGTGCTTCGCCTTTGCCGCAACTTTCGCATTCGGCCCTGTTGTTACCTGGAACTTCGTTTGCTTCGCAGCTCCGACAAAACACGTCAGTCTCACTAGCTACTTCTGCAGCAGCACACTCCAGGCACGTGGATTGATTCGCAGCAGTAACGAATCCGAGAGGGCAAATGCGACAGCGGTTCTCTTCACTACTCGACACTTCATAGTTTTTACAGTGAACACAACCACTCTGTTCGGCATTCGGAATCTTCCCCGGGCCACAACTTAGACATTCAGCGTCATCTGTTCCAGCGTATTCGTGATCATCACACGAAACGCAGCTTGTTCCCACCTTATCAGGGACCTTCCCAGTGCCACAGGTGACACAGAATTCGTGACGTTCATCTGGTACCTCACTGGCACCACATGAACCACACGAGGCATCACCACTTCGCGCAACCTGGTCGCTATCGCATTCAATACAGCCAGAGTGATTGCCATTAGGAGCACTACCAGGGCGACAGTCCTGGCATATACTGTCGTGCTGCCTAGAATATTGGTGTTCCGGGCAGGCATGACATCCACTTTGCTCATGGTTCGGAACACTACCGACGCCGCAATCCGAACAATTTGCAGCATCATGTTGGGCATACGAATGAGGGGGGCACTGTACACATCCATCATCGTTACTATTCGCTACTCGACCTGGCCCACAGCTGACGCAAGCGCCATTATAGCCATCTGGTACTTTCCCCGGCTCGCAGTCATGACACTTAGAGTCGGCCTCGGTGGCAACCTGATGCGGCGGGCATTCGGTACATGCTGTTTGATCCGACGTAGGGATGTTACCCACTCCACAGCTTATACATTCGGCCTTGTCACGATCTGGTATTTCATTTGCCTCACAAGAGCTGCAAACTAAGTCCGTGGCACCAGCCACCTCAGCAACCCCGCATTCCATGCAAAAGGTTTTATTAGCACTGGGCACAAACCCTTGAACACAGAGCGAACAACGTGCTTCTTCGACGCCAGATACTTCGTACGGCTCACAAGCAATGCAGTCGTCCTGGTTGATGTTGGGAACTTTTGCAGCTCCACAACTTCGGCATACAGCGTCCTCAGCAACTGCAATTTCATGATCCTCACACCATTTACATGCGCTCCCATTTGCCAAGGGAACACGGCCAATTCCACAACTCTTGCACACTTCGTGGTTCTCGTCAGGAACCTCCCCTACACCACACGACCTACACGACACGGAGCCTCGCATCGCGACCGCATCTACGGCACATGCATTACAACCAGAATGGTCACTGTTGGGAGCACTGCCGCGCTCACAATCCATACAGCTACTATTGTATCGCCCAGAATGCTGATCTTCCGGACAAACGTTACACCCATTTTGTATATAGTTGGGAATTCGACCGGCGCCACATATTGTACAGTTTGCATCGAACTCCATAGCATAGGAATACGGAGGACAGTACACACATTCATCACCATCATCATTCGGGACTTTGCCCGGGCCGCAAGCGACACAAATCTCATTACGGCAGTCAGGAATCGTTCCGGAACCACACGGCTGACACCTTGAATCAGCCTCCGTAGCAACTTCATCTGACGGACACCCCATACAAACAGTCTGATTCCCATTAGGTACCTCGCCAATGCCACAGGGTATACACCGAGCCTTGTCGCTATCTGTAATTTCATTTGCGTCACAGGATTCACACGCTACGTCGTGCTCACGAGCTACCTTGCCAATACCACATTCCTCGCAGCTCGATCCATTCACAGTTGGAATAAATCCAAGGGGACAGTCAYGACAAATAGCCTCTTCCCTTCCAGATACTTCATACGGTTCACAAGGATTGCATCCATCCTTT
>LVLI01000937.1:0-21405 GCA_001687465.1 Halocafeteria seosinensis
AAGATGTTGAGCAACTGAAAGGTGGTGTTGCTGGTGGATCAATCTTACAAGGAGTCCTTCGCGTGGGCGATGAGATCGAGGTTCGGCCAGGAATTGTAAAGAAAGATGGGCGTTGTATTCCCATATTTTCCAAGATTATTTCCCTATTCGCGGAGAAGAATTCGCTTCAGTTCGCCGTTCCAGGTGGCTTAATTGGAGTCGGTACGAAGATTGATCCGACATTGACACGAGCTGACCGAATGACGGGCCAAGTAAGTGCTGTCTTCCGTACGATAATCTGTCCGTTTTGTTTGTCTATTTTTTTGCGCTCCGAACTCCATATGAGTGTGCGTGTTTACATCTATGATGCTATTACAATTATCCCTGTCTTAAGATGGAGTTTTAATAGAACTCCATGGTTGTGGAGAACTTAACCAACTGAGATGTAGCATATTTTTGCAACCGTGTGACCGTTGTTTCTTATCGCAATGAGTCTGCTGACTGTTTATCCATTGTCCTCTTCTGCTGCAGGTTTTAGGTCTCCGAGGCCAGCTTCCTGATGTGTACCGGGAATTGGATATAAGCTTTTTCCTCCTCCGGCGGCTCTTGGGACAACGATCTGACGGAGGAAAGCAGGCCAAAGTTGCAAAACTTTCGAAGGGTGAAAGTTTAATGGTTAACATTGGATCTACTAGTACAGGCGCAACAGTAAAATCTGTGAAACATGAAGTGGCGAAGTTGACGCTCGTGAAACCGGTTTGTACTCAGGAAGGTGAGAAAATAGCATTGAGCAGAAAAGTGGATAAGCATTGGAGATTGATCGGTTGGGGTCAAATTTTGCGAGGTGCCAAAATTGATGTAGAAAGTGAAGCGTAAATGCACAGCAGAGAAGACAGAGGTTGTTCAACAATTCATCTAGCGTGTATATCTCAGGTGTCATAATATTGTTGCACAACTATTGGGCTGTACGTTTGCAAGTCATATTCCTCACTAAGCTCATGCTCGCCGAGATGAAATTTCCGTTCAAACTTAACATCCGCTGGTGCCCGCGCAACCAACGGGACATTGCTTCGGAACTCTCCCAGGTCGCTGCATCGGAAGTGTTCGTCTCGTAGCCAGCACATGAGGGGACTGAGATGGCGTGACCGAAGGTGCCAACGTTGGCGTGCTAGTGGGCGTCTCTGACGCCGACGAAGAAGGAGTTCTGGATGCTGTAGGCGTCTCTGAAGCAGACGGAGAAGGGGTCCTGGATGCTGTAGGCGTCTCTGAAGTAGACGGAGAAGGGGTCCTGGATGCTGTGGGAGTAGAAGCTAGACTTGGTTCCGGCGACGATTGTCCAGATTGCTGCAGCTGAAAGCGCAAAATGGGCAAAGTATCAGTGTCATTGAGAGCCCAGATTTCATTATCCCATTTCTGTTTGCCCTCATAATGATACAGTTGACCTCGTATAACATCCAAAGTGTTGAAAATGCCTGTCGTGTTTAAAACACCCTCTTGAGCGTTGTCGTCTCCTGTCATACTGGCCCCATTTGAGCCATTATACACCGAATATTGCACTTGTATAACACCACTTGCGGAACTCTCTATATGTCCAATGATTCCACCAGCATTTGGATCTTCGACACCACCGGAAGCATATGTATTTGTTATGTATACATTGCCTGTTGCCCATTCATCCCATCCCCCTGTGCGCCTCCCTGTAATCCCTCCGGCTCGAAAACCCTGAATATCTCCTCGCGTATAGCAATCTCTAATATGTGCATCACCACGATCAACTGCTGTGCCAGCTCCAACAATACCACCACTCCGACTTCCACGAATATCTCCTGTCGAATATGATTGTCTGATATACACATGTCCATTTCCCCAACCTGCAACGTCCCCACAGATACCACCTGCATCATCTCCATGAATCGTCCCCAAGGAATAACATCGAGTGATATTCACAGTCCCATCATTGGTGCCTGCAAATTCTCCTGTGATACCGCCTGCTTGAAAACCCTGTATTTTCCCTGTTGAATAGGAATTCGATATTTTAATGTGCCCTCCGTCGCGACCCGCCCTGCGACCACATATACCACCAGCATCATCATTGGTGATCTCTCCTGTTGAGCTACAAGAATCCACGATAAAATACTTCTGGTTTCCTCGAACAAGAAATCCACCACCCTCTACAGTCGTCCCATTCTTGACATGAACATTCCGAATCAACGGAGCTTCATCTAAAGATTCAATGTTATCACCATCATTTTCAACCCCGAAGAATCCAACGAAATCTTGAGTGTCTCCCAAGTCAATGAGATTTCCTTCGCGACCACCACCATCAAATGTTTCATTTGCCTTAAGCGTAATGTGCGTATCGCCATCGTAATTACTGTCACTGGCTTCCCAGTTGAGGACACTGCAGTTCATGTGGAAGAGATTGTCATCCGGGACATACTGAAGACAAGTTTCATGGTCATCTAAGATACTGTCTCGCAAATCATCCGGATCTTGCGCCAGCGATTTACCACGAATTATCAACATAATTGCCAACGTGAGGAGACATAGACGGGCTGATTCAAAATTCGTCAAATTAAATACGCGATACCGGGTTTGACATGGTCGAGTCTTCCCAGAGTGACAGAGTGTGTCTAAAGCACCAATCGGTTCTTTTCCTTTCGCATAGAAGAAGAAATATGGCGACGTCCTGTGGTATCCATCTACATGACGAAATTCCGCCTCTGTCTGGTAGCCATCCACTACTACCATCATCGAAAGTAGGAGGTAGGCTGGACAAAAAATTACTAGACACAATGGAGACATTTCGAATTCGATATAGACTCTCTCCGCCGAGCGAGCGCCATACGTAGTGCTCGCAGGTAGAGAGTTTCCAAACAGTTCATCGCTTCTAGCGACGATACATGCGTCAGGAAGCAAATAAGTCCTTTCATGAATGTGCAACGACTCTTCTTGTTGGGGGGAGGATACGCATGATGTTTGCCCAAAAGTACATGCAGCAACATCGTCAGCTACCAAGGTACTTCCAATGGCCGCGGAGCTTCGCGCGACGTTTTTGGGGTCTACACAACCTCTAGCAATCGGTTGAAAAAGGACGGAAGGAGACGAAACCCGCGCCCTGGAGACCCAGTGCACTGATTTTGCCACGCTGAGCACCGAGCAACTTGTTGCACTTTCGGGTAGAACATTTGCAACACATGGGCTTTTACCAAGGGAAAACGGTACAGAGCGAACGTCAACATTTGCCGCGGAATAAGTGGAGACATCCGAAGCACATCTTTCATTCACACAATCACCGATGGGAAACAGGGACATCCACAAACATAATATCCGTAGCCACCGGTCCGATATCGTCAAAAAAGCGACTGAAGTAGTACGAGGACCAAAAGTTTGTACAATCAAGTGTCCGGCAAATTTGGTCCTCAGTGGTTTGGGTTTGGAACCCCAAATATGTACCCACCTCACTATCCGTTGCTGGTGCTCGTAGTTGGATGACCAGGCCAAGCCGAGCCCCCATGGCAGAACAGAATTTCTTTCCTTAGTTTTTGCTGCTAGTGTCTCATCAAAGCCAAAGCATTCTACCGTATTCGAGGTGCTTCCAGTAGTGGCCAGAATGGATCGACCAGCAACAGTCTCAGCCTGGGTGGTGGATGGCGGAAGCGCCAAAGCAACGCTGGTAGCAAGCAGCAAAGAATATAAATGGTATAACCGAAGTGACATTTTCCTCTCGACCATCTTAATTCCTCTCTCTGATAGATTGTTTTCAAAAAATAATTGTCAAACAGAATAATCCTCTGACCAGGGGATCCAACAAAGAAGCGTGTTGCCTGCCCGATTTCGGTTCAAGGGCTTTCTGCTTGTCGAACACCACGCAGAAATGGCAAAGCGAGATTTGTGTGTGTGTGTGTGTGAGAGAGAGAGTGCCCTATCCGGAGC
Organism: Halocafeteria seosinensis; assembly: GCA_001687465.1. NCBI lineage: Eukaryota > Bigyra > Bicosoecida > Halocafeteria > Halocafeteria seosinensis. Next base: position 3,916 of record LVLI01000937.1, read on the forward strand.
CAGTGTAACTAGAGGTTAACGAATCCGTCCCTCGTCCACTCCGCTTGAACACAGTGTACTGTACAGTATCTGCCGAATGGCTCGTGGCAATCAATGATGTCCCGGTCGCGCAAGCTCGAAACGCATTTATATATATGGAACGTGTACGTTGAGAGGGTTCCGTGAAAGAAGTAGCCGACATGAACTTGTTTCAAGTTGTTTGCGTGAGTTCCAGTGGTATCATTCCATTTGGCCCGCGCGAAGTACTGTCCTGTATCGCGCTCGCTGTGTGAGTCACCAGACAAGAGGGCTTCACCAGCCACAGGAAGAACAACGTGTGACCGATGCCCCCGTTTTACAAGGTGAGCAAGCATATATTAGCACAGAAAGAGATATGCGAGCGACCCTTGTGCGATTCCCGTCTGATGGGGATGGTTTCGTACTTGTATGCGTGAGCGAACAAGAGCATTGCATCTGACAGGATGAAGCAACGGCAGAAATAGGGCAGAGTTACTGTCAGAGTACCTCGAGGCACGTAACTAGGAACGTACGATTCAATCAAATATGGAGGGACACATTGTAGAGATCGAGCTGAGGTGAGTGAAACTCAAGCGTTCCAGGAGGAGGCGGAAGGTCCGCCGCAGAACGCTAAGCTGGAAGTTAACTTAACACTCGTAGTGAATAACCTCAACAAAGAGAGGAATGGCAATTTTGATGGGTAGTGAATTTAGTGTAGCCAAGCCACAGACGTAGAAAGCACGGATGTTGTGTACGCCATCAATCACGTTGACAGCGACAGTAAACCACTACAGTATCGACAATAAGTAAGTATATTACTCAGTGCATCCGTCAACAGTCAGAAGCGATGCAGCGGAACACGCAGCGAACTCGGATGCACTCCCCGGCCGGTGGGCTATCTGTCACATATGTGCGTGCGGATACACCGCTTCCTTACTGATAGCTGCAGACCTTACATTTGCACCGCCGATCTCGAAGTCAACGCGTCTCAGCGTGTCTGGTAGTAAACAAGAGCTCCATGGGACGGCATAATTTCTGAACAAGGCAGCGGAAAGTTGCTTCGAGCCAGCTTTCAAGGCATCCGCATGTATCGGACTGGCAGCGGGTGCTTCAGCTGACGATTCCATTAGCTGGAAGAGTGGAGTATCGGCAGAATATCGCCTCCATTGAGAGGACCAACTTCCACCAATACAGCCACAGTGGGCTGAGCTAATCATCCTTCTTGCAGGGAATTCTCCTTACAGGGACAGGGATACGCTGCTTCCCTTGGTCTAGACGTTTTACTCGCGCCGATGATCCCCAAGTCGACATGTCTGGCATAGAAGAAGAAGAGTTCGCAGAGCTGCATGGTGGTAGCAATGGAAGAAGGGGTGGGCGAGCTGCTTGGAATCCATTTTGAAGGACTCATTGGAGCTCTTGGGGTGAGACTAGGGGACGGGCTTGCGTCTGTTGAGTTTGCCGACGATTCCATTAGCTGAAAGCGTAAAATGGGCAAAGCATCAGTGCCATTGAGGGCCCAGGTTTCATTATCCCACTTCTGGACACCATCATAATGATACAGTTTACCTTGTACATCATCCAAAGCGTTTGAAATGCCTTTTTCGGTCAAAACATTCGCTTGAGAGTTGTCGTCTCCTACCATACTGGCCCCATTGGAGCCATTATACACCGAATATTGCACATTGATAACACCACTTGCGACACCATCTACATGTCCAAGGATTCCACCACCATTTGGATCATGGACAACACCGGAAGCATATGTATTTGTTATGTATACTCTGCCCTCACCAGAGGCTCCTGTGTCTGCCCCTGTTATCCCTCCTGCTAGAGAACCCTCAATATCTCCTCGCGTATAACAATCTAAAACATGTACTTCACCATCATGCCATGCTGTATCATCTCCAGTAATACCACCACTAGCGACCCCACGAATAGTTCCTGTGGAATACGATTGTGTGATATACACAAGACCACCTACCAAACCAAGATGCCCTCCACAGATACCACCTGCATCTTTTTCAATCACCCCAGTGGAATAACATTGGGTGATATTCACAGTCCCTTCACCGATCCCTACACTTCTTCCTGTGATACCACCTGCCCATTTACCCTGTATTCTCCCTGTGGAGTGGGAGTTCGATATCTTAATGTGGCCTCCGTTGCGATCTGGCTTACGACCACATATGCCACAGGCCATCATAAATATTGTAACGTCGTTGGGCTGCTTAGAAAGCCCTGCGATGAAACTGGTACGACGTACGTCATTGCTTGGGCTCATGCAACGAGCAGGTACTGTCGGAGCTCCAACCAGCATCGATATCTTGGACTGAATCAACATCTTTTCTTTTCCAAGACCTCTCGTCGCAGGAACGTGTATACCTTGCCCCCTTTCTGGGGCGCTACAGTACTTGGAGAGTTGTCAGAGGCCCACCCACTGACAGAAAATACATGAAGTAAGTTGTCCGCTAGCTGCTTGGATCCAAATTCGAAGGACTCAATGAAACTCTTCGACTCGAAGCTGAGCTTGATTGCAGTAGCTGAAAGAGCGGAATCGGTAACGATTGCTTCCGTTGAGCACTCTGAGTTCATCTCAATTCTCAACGCTTTCATAGTAATACAGCGACCTCACATTCCCTCTAATTTGCGAAATTAGCCGGTCAAACCTTCCAAGACGCGAAATCAATATAGGAACCCCGCCTGTCTGTCTGGCAGTAAGACGAAAACGCCCTCCGGCGGCTCAATATGATATCTGGCGTACAAAGTAGTTTCCATTGGTCCCTCATAGCCTGGCAACAGATCTTCATTGGATCCCACTGCGAGGTACCAACTTAGCCAACAACTGTCATAATCCATACGCTTTAGCATTTGAACCGCAGTTGCTTGCGCCCATAAGCACAGCTTGAACAGTTGGCAATTGACTCAAACACGAAAGAGGCGCAATGCTTCTGGGATAGTGCAACTCTGGTAGCATGTATCACAGTACCACGGACTGTCCAACCGAGGGTTCTTCTCGTGGCGGCAGTCTGCATGTAATTTCGTACCTCCTAGATCGATTGTCTGTGTGACCAAGTGCACACCCGACAAGGGGATAACGCGCTGGTCATGCCTCTGGAATCAAGAATACATGCACCAAAACAAGGTAGGCGCCTTCATACTGAGTCTCCCACACCGCATGTATTGCCTCATTTACGCGGTGGCATAGAATCAAGACCCGAAGCAATCTCAGAGCGCAGCACGCCGAGCTACGTATGCAAACCTTCTACCATACTGCCAGAGGTCGATGGTCTCAGTTGACGCCCAGAGCTGCTTAACCTATCCGAAGGCAGACGAAACAAACCCATTACGGTGGATATTGTCGAATGAACGGGGAGGTCCTACTTGCATCGAATCCTTCCATGTTGACCTAGAGAGCCATGGGCCCGGCAATTTGAAGAAGAGTAAGCAAACAAATACCGCATCGAAAGCCAGCCTTGAGGAAACCCAACTTGCATACGGGACTTCACTGTGCCCAATGTCGACGACGGACTATAGTATCCAGGAAGCAGTGTTCTCTCTTGAAACAAGGAGTGCTACGTAGTTAGCTTGATTGACATTTCTGCTCCATCGCTCAGCATTAGCATATACTAAGGGACTTCCTTGCTAGTACATAATCGAAAGGTGGCCGTGTTTGCAAACCAGAGTTGGTCTAACTTTGATGTGAGATAACTCTCGGTGCGTCCGGCGGCTGCTTACGTGCACAAACCTGATGTTGGTAATTTGCGAGCTTCCAATTAAATCAAAGGGACGAACGAAAGCAGTCTCGTGTCGAGGGAAATATAATTGGAACTCGAGGTTACTCACATTAGATAACTGAGGGAGAAGTCGCAATTTTCGGCATACTGACAAGCTCCAGCTCTCAATCGTCTCGCTGGAGGAAAACCAAGAGGAGTACCAAGATCCATCACGTTCGGATATTTCTACAACCAGAAAGGTCCAACACGTGAGGAAAAGCAAAGCATCGCTGGTCGTCACTATACCCCAAGGAATGTTGGCTAGGTTCTCATCACCTCTACCCTAGCGATGGCCTTTTGAGGCTCTCATATTCATGTCTTGCTTGACTCTTGCTTTATGGTTCTCGGCGGTCGTTGCGTCGGTAGCGTTCGCTTCGTTGCCAATGAGCAAGGCGATTTCGATGGTATGCTGTTCGGTTTCAAACTGTGCGTACTCGTGCGTGTTCCCGTAGGAGACGCAAGATGACTTGGTGATGCTGTTGATGCCATGGAGGCACTTGGAGTCCCTGTAGGCGTGCCTGAAGAGCCTGGAGCTGCGCTTAGCGTATGAGCTGGCGATTCGACCAACTGAAAGCGCAGTATTGGCAGGTTGTCGCTCCCATTGAGAGTCCAGGTTTCATTTTCCCATTTCTGGACCCCCTCATAATGATACAGTTGACCTTGTATATCTTCCAAAGTGTTTGAAATACCTGTCGTGTTCAATACGCTCTCTTGAGAGTTATCAATTCCTACCATAGTAGCCCCATTTGAGCCATTATACACCGAATATTGCACTTGGATAACACCACTTGCGTCACTAACTATACGCCCAATGATTCCCCCACCATTTGGATGTTGAACAGTACCGGAAGCGTATGTATTTGTTATGTATACATTGCCTGTTGCTGCTCCTTCCCATCCCCCTGTGCCGTCCCCTGTAATCCCTCCTGCTGTATATTGCTCAATATCTCCTCGCGTATAACAACCTCTAATATATACTTCACCCCCATTAGTTGCTGTTTCAGCTCCAGCAATACCACCACTCCCGCTTCCATAAATAGTTCCTGTGGAGTATGATTGTGTGATATACACATGACCATTCTCTTCACCAGCATGGTCTCCACAGATACCACCTGCCAATATTCCTTCAATCGTCCCAGTGGAATAACATTGGGTGATATTCACTGTTCCTTTGTCATATCCTACACGAAATCCAGTGATACCACCTGCCTGATCACCGTCTATTTTCCCTGTAGAGTGGGATTTCGATATCTTCACGTGGCCTCCGTTGCGGCCCGCCCACTGACCACATATACCACCACCTTTATTTTCCGTGATATCCCCTGTTGAGCTACATGAATCCACGATAAAATATCTTTGCTGTTCTCGAACAAGAAATCCACCATTTTGTGCAGTTTTCCCATTCTTGACATGAACATTCCAAATCAACGGAGCTTCATCGAAAGATCCAATGTTATCACCATCATTCTCAACCCGGAATAACCCAAGGAAGTCTTGAGTGTCTCCCAAGTCGATGATATTCCCGTCGCGACCACCACCATCAAATATCTCATTTGCCTTAAGCGTAATGTGGGTGTCACCATTATAATTATGATCTTTCCAGTTGAGGACAGTGCAGTTCATTCGAAAGTGATTGTCATGGCGGAAATACTGAAAACAAGTTTCATGGCCGTCTAAGATACTGTCGCGCAAATCGCCAGACTCCTGTGCAAGCGACTTCGCGGGGAAGATCACCAGAACTGCCAAAGTAATTAGATACAGAAGCACTGGTTCGAAAGCCATAAGGCGAGCTTGTATTTTACGTCGTCCCAGTTTCGCGCTGCACAGTGCGTTAAAACCTCTGCGAGTTTCCTCTTTTTCCTTACCATACGAGGAGAAACATGGCGACTTTTTCTCCTTGACCATTTTAGTTTCTCTCTCTGACAGATTATTTTTCAAGAATTAATCGTCAGACAGAATACTGTAATCCTGACCAGGGAGCGATCTGGAGCTACGTTCGTGCCTGTCAGATTTCTCGGTTGAAGGGCTTTATCCTTGTCGTATAGCACGCAGAAAGGGACAAGGCGAGATATGCGAAAGAGTGTCCCAGTCCGCATTCAGTGTAGCTACGGGTTAATGAATCCGTCCTTCGTCCACTCCATCTGAACGCCATGTGTACGGGAGAAGATTGCTAGGAGAGGTGGACCTTCCAAGAAAGCTTTGAGCTACCATACATATATGTCTCGTACGGACGGAAGAAATGGAAAAGAGGACAACACGAACTTGTTTTTAGAGGTTTGTGTGCGTTCTCATATCAACCCAGTTTGCCCTTGGAAAAGTCCCCGTCGTTGTATCCAGACACGACCGTTCTTTCTTCAAGCAAGAACATGCCTGGTCACCGCGTGACCCACAGGCCTGTATGGGCACTACACAACAGAAGGAGACGTATGACTGTTGCATGCGTCGGTCGTCATGTCCGCTTCATGGTTCTTTCCCTCAGTGGTGGATGGGACCAAGCAAGAAACAAGATGCGGCACACTTCTAGCCTCGTAAAACGTCGTTGGAAGAAGTCGTGTTGGCGGGTGTTAGGGCAACGAGAGACCCACTTGGGGTATGTACAATGTGCACGCATGTAGGATGTTACCGTTGTCCTGAATTCATGGATAGGTCGTTCCTACTGCACAGCGGCGGTAGTTATGTCTGTCTGTGGCCGAAGTCCCTCTACATTTGAGGTAAAGCACCAATCTACCTGGTACTGTAGCACTCGAACTCCCGTTACTTGCCCCAATAAGTGTAATGCGAAGCGACAGAAATTTGCGCCAGCATGGATTGCAGTGGCAGCGAACTTTGCACCAGATGGGTCCTCGAGCGACCCAGATTGTACTCGTGGTGTCATAGCTTCCTGAGTCTGCACTAAGTTGTGTGGCGCATTACACACACGGCCCAGGAGGGAAACAACAACATGATACCTACACCTCCCACATCACAATTACATACACGATCAATTTAAACCGCTCTTCGTATTCCTACTGAGTATCCCCCGTCGCATGCATTGATCCCTTTCCTCTAACTAGAGAGAATGAATGGAGATGACCAGGGCCAGAGCGCAGCAAGCATAACGCGTGAAGCAAAACTTTAGTGCTTGAATTGAGTGCACTCAATCGTTTCAGTCGCCACCCATTTACCTATGTCAAGACTGACGAAGCAATTCTATATTTCCCAAGTACTCGGATGGATTGGAGGGGCTTGTACTTGCCTCGACAGCCTATGCGCCAACATGCGTAGTGGAATACTTCCATGTTGAGCTAGAACGATAAAACTGAAGAAGCCAACACGCGTTCAATCCAGTAAACAATAACGTCGAACTAGCTTTAAAGCCAGTCTTAAGGAACCCCATACCATGCTAGGTTTCCACTTCGCTGGCCGTCGACAACGGAGTAGACTCTTAGTGGTGGACCGACTTGCTGCTGGGTTCCGTTCTCTCAAACCCTCTACGTACGTTGTCTTCCTGGCTGCATCGACAATTCGTCATCGTTGAGTCATACATCTTTGCCCTGGACTCGAGACATGAATAACGCTTCGCTCGCTTCAAGGATCCCCTTTCTTACTGTGTGCCGGAGATGATAAAGGCGCTATCATAAGTACTTTAAGAAATAAAGCATACTAAGACTTCACTTTGCCCAATGTCGACGAGGAAGCAGAGTCGCCGGGAAACAGCGTTCTCTAGTGAATACAAGTGGTCGACGTACTGTCGGGAAATCGGAAGAAGAGCAGGGTACCCACATGAAATCGTATGAAATTCCATTCCATTCCATTCATTGCTTTGCTGTCTTTGTGCTGGCAATGCTATGCATGGTTGTGTAGGCGATTCCACCCCTAAGGGCCTGCTGCCCTTCATTCATTCATTTCCCTTCGTGTCACGACAGTTCAGGACGCCATATATGTAGAGTAGCCAAATGCACACTTCTCGGTCTCGTAGAAAATACTGTCCGAAAGAGGTATCGAGAGCCATCCATCCGTGTCATATCCAGACTTCATTGTATTAAGTTCCTACGTGTCCTCATGGAACTGAGGAACCTCAGGGAGCTGGAGCTGGCCGTCTTCAGAGCCAAATACTGCAAGTATGGACTGACGAGACCGTAGAATCAATCGAGGTTGCTCACAGGTGCATGGAGAACTGTCCATGCAGGAGTAGTCGCTTCTTCCTGTGCTATCCTTGTGGACAAAACTTCGATGTAACAGCATGCTGTGGTATCATGGTGCTTTTTAGCCTGCATAGGGTAAGTAAGCTGCGTGTGTGAAGCTCAAGTAATGGACTGCACTCTCATGCAACATGAAACTTACAGTAGTTATTTGATGCAAGCCATGCGCACTGGCACTCCTCGACTCACTTCTGGCAAACAAGGCAAACCAACCAAGGAGGACAAGGCTTACTTCATCCGACTTAGTCGGACCGACTATCCAGTGTATCGGCTGACCTTCACACAGGCACAGGGGCTCTTCGATGAAGGATGGTATGGTATGAAGTATGTACGAAGGAAACATGCCTTGTGTATCTGCTGTGGTTCTATCTAGAAACACAACTCCACCCTTTCCTGTGGTAAACAGCTAGCGGTATATTTCTCCGAAGGTCACTGCTGTAGGCCTTATTATGGTATGTACTGTAGGAGTCTAGCTACGGTTTGGCCTCGTACACCATAGACGAAAGCGAGTTCGATCGATGACGCCACATTATATGCATGGGTTAGGAAGACAAGTAGTAGCAATCCTCAACATGTAGGAGAGAATCACCATAGCGAAGCATCCACAACCTTCAATTCTACTTGCGCCTTCAGTTCCTTCACCAAGCTGTAGTTGCTTCTTTCTGTGTTACGCTTGCGGACAGCCCCCCTGATCACATAGGGTAGTATGGAATCGGATACCCGGTATCAGGTATGGCCCATTGTTGGTTTGAAAGGCATATTCCTCACTTAACTCCGTTAAGTTCATGATTGCCGGGATGAACTGCCGTTTAAACTTTACATCCTTTGGCGTCCATGCAATCACCGGAATCTTGTTTCGGAACTCTCCCAGGTCGCTGCGCCGGAAGTGTTCGCTTCGTAGCCAACACATGAGGGGACCGAGAGGGCGTGACCGAAGGTGCCAACGTTTGCATGCTAGTGGGAGTAGAAGCAGGACTTGGTTCCGGCGACAATTGCAGCAGCTGAAAGCGCAAAATGGGCAAAGCATCAGTGCCATTGAGAGCCCAGGTTTCATTATCCCATTGTCGGACGCCCTCATAATGATACAGTTGGCCTCCTACATAATCCAAAGTGTCTGAAATGCCTGTCGTGTTCAATACATCCTCTTGAGAGTTGTCGACTCCTACGATACTAGCCCCATTTAAGCCATTATACACCGAATACTGCACTTGGATAACACCATTTGCGTCACCATCTATATGTCCAATGATTCCACCAGCATTTGGATGTTGGACAACACCTGAAGCATATGTATTTGTTATGTATACATTCCCTGTTTCTAGCCCACAACAGCCCCCAGTGTCGGCCCCTGTAATCCCTCCTGCTCTATCACACTCAATATCTCCTCGCGTATAACAATCTGTAATATGTACTTCCCCATCATTGTGTGCTGTATCATCTCCAGTAATACCACCACTCCAGTCCCCATGAATAGTTCCTGTGGAATATGATTGCGTGATATACACATGACCCTGCTTGTCACCAGCATTATCCCCACATACCGGTATACCACCTGCAGCACCTCCTTCAATCATCCCAGTGGAATAACATTGGGTGATATTCACAGTTCCTCCGCCGTATCCTGTTCGTAGTCCCGCGATACCACCTGCCCACCTACCCCGTATTGTGCCGCTAGACTGGGAATTCGATATCTTAACTTGGCCTCCGTTGCGCCCCGCATATTCACCACATATACCACCAGCCCAACCATTGGTGATCTCTCCTGTTGAGCTACATGAATCCGCGATAAAATATTTTTGCTTTTTTCGAACAATAAATCCACCCTCTGGTGCAGTGTATCCATTCTTGACATGAACATTCCGAATCAACGAAGCTTCATCCAGGGATTCAATGTCACCACCATCGATCTCAACCCGGAGTAATCCAAGGAACTCTCCAGTCTCCCCCAAGTCAATGATATTTCCTTCACGACCACCACCATCAAATGTTTCATTTCCCTTAAGCGTAATGTGGGTGTTGCCGTCGTAATTACTGTCACTGGCTTCCCAGTTGAGGACACTACAGTTCATTCGGAAGATGTTGTCGTCCGGGAAATACTGAAAACAAGTTTCATTGCCATCTATGATACTGTCTCGCAAATCATTGGGATCTTGCGCGAGCGATTTACCACGGAGTATCAAAACAACTGTCAACGTAAGGAGACATAGACGGGCTGATTCAAAATTCGTGAAATTCAATACGCGAGACCACATCTTACGTGGTCGTGTCTTCCGAGAGTGGCAGAGTGTGTTTAAAGCACCAATCGCCTCTTTTCCTTTCGCATAGAAGAAATAATATGGCGACGCCTTGCGGTATCCATCTACATGAGGAGATTCTGCCTCTGTCCGGTAGCCATTCACTAATATCATCATGGAAAAGAAGAGGTGAACTACACCAAAAATGACTAGGCATAATGAAGGCATTTGGAATTCGATACTGACTTTCGCTGCCGAGCAAGTGCCATAGTTACTGCTCACAGGCAGAGACTTTCCAAGCTGCTTTTTGCGTCTAACGACGATACCTGCGTCAGGAAGCAAATATGTCGAATCATGACACTGAAACAAGTCCTCTTGTTGGTGGGAAGATACACTTGATGTTGGTCCGAAGCTACAGGCAGCATCGTTGGAGGGTTTCCAGGTGGTTCCAATGGACACGGGAGCTCGCGCGACATTTACGGGGACTACAAAATCTCTAACAGTACCGCGGAAACGGACGAAAGGAGAGGAAATCCGCTCCCTGGAGACCCAGTCCACTGGCTTTGCCATGCTGAGCGCCGAGCCAGAAGAGCGAGGACTGTGTACATTTTCGGCTAGAACATTTTCAACACCCGGCCATTTTTTCAGGGAACATATCACAGATCGAACTTCAGCATCTGGCGCGGAATAAATGGAAAGATCCGAAGCGCCTCGTTCACTATAATCAAACGGGGACATCCACGCACGTGTTGTTTGTAGTCGTCGGTCCGATACCCTTAGAAGAGCTACTGAAGTAGTACAAGGACCAGAAGCGTCTACACTCGATTGCCAGAGGAATCCAGTCTCTACTGGTTTGGGTTGGGAACCCCAAATATCTGTACACCTCGCAACTTGTTGCTGATGTTCGTACAATGACCAGGACAAGCGGGCTCGCAATGGCAGAGCAGAATTTCCCTCATTAGTGTTTGCTGCTAGTGTTTCGTCAATGACAGAGCATGCTAACGCAGTCAATGTACTTCCAGTAGTGGCTGACAAGGATTGAGCAGCCGCAACAGTGACTACAGTCTCAGGCTGGGTGGTGGACGGCGGCAGCCCAAAAGCAACGCTGGTTGTAACAAGCAGCAACGCATATAAATGGTATAGCCGAAGTGACGTTTTCCTCTCGACAATTTTAATTCGTCTAGCTCTCTGACAGATTGTTGTCAAAAAATAATCGTCAGACAGAATAATACTGACTAGCAATCCCACAAAGCAACAGGCTCCGGAGCCGCGTACGTGTTCTACGGCCGATTGCGCAAGTTCAAAACGCATTTATCTGTATGGTGCGAACCTTGAGAGGGTTCATTGAAAGAACAAAACCGACATGAATTCGTAGCGTAGTTCCAGTGGTATCATTCCACTGTGGTCCACGACACGTACAGTATCTCGCTCGGTGTGTGTGAGTCACCAGACAAGAAGGCTTCGATGATCGTGGAATTCCAACTGTTTCACAAGAAATCAGCCAGTCGGGAAGAACAAGGTACGACCGATGCCCGTAGTACGAGGAAAGCAAACATATATAAGCAGAGAAAGAGATATGCGTGAGTTCTTTGTTCGTTGGGGATGGTTTCACCCACTACAGTGCTTGTATGCATGAGCAAACAGGGCTCGATACGGCGTTGCACCTGACAGGATGGAAGCAGCGGGACAAATATGGCAGGGTTACTGCCAGAGTACTTTGGGGCACGTAACTGTAAACGTGCAATCCAATCGAAGATAGGGGAACACATTGTATTTTGTAAAGTTCTTGCTTGAGCTACCACACCAGCCGCACGGCTCAGAGTGGAGCTAGCTCGCTAAGGCATACTTGATGATGAATTATGCAAGTTCGGTTGGTATCTAGGGAAAAGCCTCATATACAAACAGAACCCTAACTTCAAGTAACCACTGGTCAACGGAAGCTTGTTGACCGCGGGAGGATCCCAGCTCAAGCTCCACGTGAAGGTAGAAGAAGATACAGTATGCAAGCGTAAATATATGGAAGGACAAACAAGCTAGTAGGACTCACTTCATTAATATCCCTCCCTCTAGCACATTCGACAGCAAACTATTGGGAAATCACACTACCAACTCCGCCCGAAACTCTACCCGAAATTGCTTCGGCAGCAATGACCGGCAGGATTTGACAACGCCACTATGTAAGGCTTAGAAGGAGCAAGAGGAATTCGACACTTCTGCCCGAAAATAGGAAGAAGAGAGCAACTTCCCACTGAGTCCTCTTCTCTCAATGGTAAAGGTGTGTTGCCTTGGAGGGCTCGTTGGTAATAAGTTATCGTTGCTCTGCACGGGAACGCCCATTCCATCCACGAATGGCGCCTTGCTCGCCTCTTGTGTTGTTTGTTTGGTGGCATCGTGCCACCGCTGGCATGGGATAAACTCCTAGCAAGTTGCAACCAATGCACACACCGAGCCCATGTAGCAAGAGCCGTTGGTGAGCTCCTACGCCGCCTGGGGAAACCGTAATTTGGTTCCTGAATTTCACTGAGCTCGTCGGGGACAAGGTTGCTTTCTCGTTCCCTTGGCTGGCAATCAAATCAGCCAACACTATTACAGGTTAGCTCATCCCGGTCAGATTATGTGAAGAATGGGGCTTGTTTGTTAGTCACGCTTGATATCCATTCAACAGTTGCGCACTCTGCATCTCGCTGAGTATAATTCGTCCTTTACTTGCTTCTCGCTTCATGTAGTCTCTTCTTTAGCTTCTTCTCGACGACCGAGGAAGCCATGAGTCTGGAGAATCAGAAGACCGGTGAAGCTAAATCGTGAAGAATTCTGTAAACCTTCTTCAAATCAATGCTGTTGACTCCTACCCTTCAGCATCACCCTCTGGTTGCCCCCTTCTGAAGAAAAATACTGAAAAACAGCAATCACTGAGGCCGGAGTGACAGCCTCGAGAGTCCATTATCCATAAAAGTCCTTGAAGCGAGGAGTTGGAACAACAACTTCATCATCATGAGGCAGCAGTAGTTGTTGGCTGAGGCCCTCATCCATATCATTCTCTACCCTCTATGGGGACGAAATGTGCGATGCCGTGCACAGCATATGGCACGTATGCCGATCTGGTCTCTACTTGTCGAATATCACTCATTCGTCACCGTCAAGTCAATGTGGCCGACAGCGGCAGCTGAGATGAGATGGAATGAAAGTGTGATTGCTCACAGATGCATCACGCACCACATATTGTGTGTAGTCGGGGCGGGGTTCAATGAAAGCCTTTGGAACAATCCTTCTTGGTTTAACTGTTAAACATTAACAACGTACTAAAAGGCCATCCTGGGCTGCGTGTGGAACCCAGCCCACAGCTGCAAAAACGAGCCAACTGGTGGGTTGCAGGAAGTGGAGACTCACTCACCCCAGCATACGCACACTTACGAAATGCTGGTATAAATTAGAGGGATAGCGAAAGTCTCGAACGAGAAAATAAGGGATGTCCTACCGTAGGTTGACATAAAGAGCTAAGCAGCGCTGCGCTAGTGACCTTATTAGCTACGCACGTACATTTCTCGGGCTCATGGAACAAGCAGGGGTGATGTCGGAGCCTAAATGCCAGCATCGATACCATGGACTAAACCAACATCCTCTGTTTCCAAGGACCTGTCCTCACAGGAACATGGATACCTCGCTCCCTTTCTTCGGAACTCTTAAGTAGAGTCTTGGCAGAGTCAGAGTTCTAGGAAGAGCTCACAGAGCTCAACCGGCTGACAGAATATAATTAAATTGTCCTTCGAGGGACTCGTTGAAGCTTTTTGACTCGCAATTGAGCTTGATCCGGCGGTGATTGCAGTAGCTGAAAACGCAGAACCGGTAAAGATGGCTTCCATTGAGCACCCAGAGCTCAAGGTCCCATTTCTGAACGCTTTCATAGTGATACAGATGGTCTCACACACCTTCTCATCTGCGAAAACTATCCGGTTAAACTTCCGAGGTGCCAAATCGATGTAGACACTCTATCTGTCTGTCTGGCAGCTAACTTAGTTAAACCGAAAAGCGACACGCTGAAAGCTCTCTCGGATAGCAGTCACTACAACGGCAGCGAACTTTGCAAGAGATGGTTCCTTTGGAGGCCGCAAATTTTCAGGAAACTTTGTCACTCGTAAATCCATAGTCTGTGTGATGGACATAGGCAAACTGTACACGGCGAGTGGCTGAGCGTGTCGTGTGTGTCCACGGCGATTAAGAACCGGCACACTCGTTTTCTTCATACTCAGCCTGCCTCATCTGATGGATCAATATACATTCTCGTTTGACGTCATAGAATCGAGAAGTCCCGAGAAATCGATGAGCGCAATAAGCCAAACTCCCGAAGCAACTCCTCCACTGCTGAGGTTAGTCAAACTCGAACGTTGCAGTAGCAGCTCTGCGTGCTTGCTTGCCCTAAGATTTGCGAAATAGACTCGACATGCTCCTAATTGCTCGAATGGACTGGGGAGCTTAGAAATCGACGGTCTACCGGTGAACTGGGTCGTGAAAACCCTTCCATGTTGGGCCAGCACTGCTTCAGGTCTGTAAACCAATGTTGTTGAGCCAGGTTTGGGTATATGCTGTTTGTAGCATGCTAAGACCCCGCTTTGCCCAATGTCGAAGATGGAGTAGAGTATCCGGGAAACGACGTTCCCCTGCCGCGCTAGGCATTCGACCCTGCTGCCGCAAATGCACAATGCTGTAGGAAAACGAGTGACTCAGCCATGTATGTAGTGTACAATAGGTATGCTGTCTTCTGTCGACAATTGCTCATCGTGGAATCGTACATCGGTTGCTCCTTCAGAGACGGATCATAATATCGCTGCTTTACTTTCCTGTCACCTCGATGGATGGATGCAAGCATGGTTGGGTTGTGTAGGCGCTTCTCCATCCATACCGGTGGTGCGATACAATTGTAGCGTCTACGAAACAGGAGGGCTCCTTCAATGACACTACCACGCGCATTTATTGGTGATGTAATACTGTGGTTGTTGCATGTGTGAAGCCAAGAGCGACTCAACGCCACGCAGCGTATACACTAGCTTCTTCTGCCATGGGATCGTGGCAAAAGTTTTTGCGAAAGTCAGAGGAGTCCGTGCTCACCGACGTCCGTTTTTGTGGCATACCTGGGATGCATTGAGATAACGTCCTCCTTTTCTGCTGCAGCGTGACAAGAAGTTGATCCAATTCCCACATATCCTGGTACTCTGACTTTGATTCGTCTTCTCCGGTTGTTATTGTTGTTGTTGTATCGGTACATGCAAGTCTCGCCAGCGGAGCATCTTGATCGGGAGGGATAGATGGAAGACCGTATTCAGACTTGAGAGTACTAGCCATATCATTGATGGCGATTTGAATCCTTGAATTCCACAAAACACAATCGCAATACGTATCAATTATGCTCAATACTGTGTCACAGCGGTAATGCACCAGCACCCCTTCAATAACATACGGGACATGCAAAATCTTACGGGCCAAAAATTGGACCAGTTGTGTGATATGCTGCATGATCTCAAGAAAGAGCTGTGCGATTT
Source organism: Halocafeteria seosinensis (assembly GCA_001687465.1). Classification (NCBI taxonomy): domain Eukaryota; class Bigyra; order Bicosoecida; genus Halocafeteria; species Halocafeteria seosinensis. The sequence goes on from LVLI01000937.1 coordinate 19,635, forward strand.
CTCTACGTACACTTATTGTAATGTAAACTCTCTGAGACGTCGGCTCGGCCAACCTTGACATCATGCTTTGTCCGGCTTTTTGTATATCAACAAGTGAGCGTTTTTGTTGCTCAGAGGGTTCCTCCAACCATTCACGCACTGTATGGTCGACTTCTTCGAGTATGCTCAAGGCCTCTCTTAAATCGGTAGAAATACTGTCGCGTTCGGAACGTCGAATGCCATGAACTGATGAATGCAATTCCTTGCGAAACATCCAGGGCGACGACTCAGACGTCGCTATGTCTGGTTCTTGAATTTGATGTAACGCTTGGTACCAATATTTTGTCAGTATTTGCTGTACCATCTCAACCATAAAGATTGGTTCGGTGAACCTGCCGTCCTCGCGCCCCAAGACTCTTTCAATGTAGCCGCAAAGGAATTGCACAATTTTCCTGGATGTGGCGAATATCTCAAACGCCCGAGAGGGGTTCTTTCGAAACTTAAGGGTGATGAATACAATAAGATTATAAAGATCCCGTTCATCCTGCAATAGTGTGCAGACGGCACGTGCCTTGTCTGATGAAATCGAACCAGAAGTAGCGTCATTGTTGACAGTTTTCATGCCTTCTTTCCACTCTTCATCATAGACGTAAAGCAAAGAGATAAAGCAGTCAAAGTGTTTATGAAATCCTCCTGTGTAGTCATCATCGTCACTATCTCTTTCAACAAGGGGATCATCCTCCGGCCGGAACATAAGCCGCCATATACATCCACTTGCACCACTCTTTGTAAGCTCATTCCACAAAAAAGAATCTTGGGCATCTGGTCCACCGGTATCTGGATTCTGTGTGGCTTCAACTTTTAGTACGACATTATACAAGTAACTAGCGACTTTGAGAAAATATTCTAGTGTCATGTTGGACCGGGGGTCGTGCACTGGAGCCAAACTACAGTGTGAGCTACCCTCGAAGTCAAAGACCCATTGTAATAGTTTGCGATGCTCCATCGGGTAGCTATCTCCGCAGATGTTTTGCATGTGGTGCTTCGGTACTTTATATTTGGTTGACAAGGGAGCCACTAACTCCTTCATAGAAAAGAACGAACTTCCACTTCTCGTCGGATTTGTCTTAAGGCAGAGGTTCTCAGGATTGAACAGTTCTCGCTGGTCTTTCGTGACTTTGGTGAACTCAACATCATTTATGAGCCCAAGGTTATAGTCTTTGATCTCCTTTTCTGTGAAATGAAGAACGTGTACATCCCCTCCCACCTCAGCGACGCAATACAATTGCATCACTTCAGCCGTTCCCGTCACGGGGAACTTTACTCTGGCATACGCCAGTAGATTCGTGCCATTCGACAGCTCAAACCCTCCTCGGTACAGATCGACAGGAGGTCCATCCTCAAAGTAGCACTCCTGATCAGCCATTGCTGAAGCGCGACGCGTGTTGCCCTTCCAGCTTTGACTCTTTGCTATACATACCAAGGCTACTTTTGACGGCATCAAATGAGAATTAGGGCCAATACGCTTATTTGTACACCAATAGCTGTAAAAAGAACCATTTCAACGGGGTTGCACGTTCTTTGTGAAACATGGCTCCGCAAAAGTTCAACTTGCCAAGAAAGACACGAACTTCGTGAAACAGACGATCTTCGATTGCGCCTAAGCTGTTCGGTGCAGCGGAGCAACTGCAGAATGCTGCGCAAGTGGTTGCATTTAGTAATGCCCAATACGGCGTATGATGGGAGGCGTAGCCTCGGCTAACGGGTACTTACTATAGTTGAAGTTGAATAC